>JAHPZR010010157.1:0-12586 GCA_019787425.1 Platygyra sinensis
ACCTGTCCAGCTGAGGAAAAATTTTTTGTGTGTCAACGAGATCAAGAACGCAACATCCAATATACGATGATGGATAAATACGACATTACCTAAAGACGCCATCTTGAATTCAAAATTCAAATAAGTACCCTCGATTCCATGTTTCTAGCCTCTTTCCACATTACTGTATTCTTAAACCATGTAAGGCTAAATTGTTGCATAAAATTCTATTTGTAGACAAATAATGCATTTTTTTTGTATTTCCGATACTTGTTGATTGAAATCAATCAAAATTGATCAAAGGCGATCAAAGTCAATAATCACTAAAAATTGTGTGATCGATTTTTATCGACATCCGATATTTGTCGATTGATTAGTATCGAATTTGATCGACAACGATCAACTTTTATCGACTATCGAAATTACCGACATGTTATGCACTAGTCATTTGTTTCCTCCGCCCCCCACCCCCGCGAGATGCAGGGACTTTGTCGGGCAATAGCGAGGGAATTACTGCAACTTTGCGATGATTTTATGCCCAGACCCCCAGGGACTTAACCTCAAATTTGCCTGACCTAAAATACCCCCAGGAAACCCCAGGAAAATTTTCAAAAACAAAGCGCTCACGAGGAGACTGTGTGCAAAGGATTCTGGGTACCAAACAACTGTGTTTGTTGCTGGCATGGCTCACGATTTTAAAGTCTTCTCTCAGCTTATTGGTTATTCTCCCACACTATTTGTCTGATCAAAAAGCTACACTCCAAACAACCTCAGTGGTAAGTATTTTAAGTTGGTTGAAACGTTCCTAATAGTTGTTGTTTCTCAAAATATATTTAGTGCAGAAATAGACAATCGCTTCGTTTACAAGGTCTTTCAGCTAGCCCAGGGGGTGGTGGTTTAGCAAAGAAATTCTACCCTGGTGGGTGGTGGAATTCCCCACAATTAGCATCGCTTGTCTGCAAATTCCCCCGCTATGTCGCGGGGGTGGGGGAGCGGGGAAAACAAATGACTAGTGCATTACGTCCTGTATTAAAGTTTACAAGCTTACATAAGCGTGTGTTATGTACAATTACAATATAATAAAAGGTAAAACTCTGCATAAACAAAAACAAAAAAGGAAACCACTCCAAGAAATAATCAAGACTAATTTACCTTTTCGATTAATACGTCCCTCTTTTCCTCTTTCAACAAGTCGACCTTGTTTAACACGACCACCATCTTCTCACAAAGAATCTCTCCAATTACGAGACACTCTGCCGTTTGGGTCTGCATCCCTTTAGTGACATCTATTACCAGCATCATCATATCAATTATCTGAGCACCTCCAATAATAGTCCTGATTAGAGAAGCATGGCCTGGACAATCAACGAGGGTAAACTGAAGAATGTCGTAACCATGCTGCTTGAGATGCTCTGGGATGGGGACTTGAAAGGAGGAAAACCCTAGATCAAGAGTTATACCACGTTCTTTACTCTGAGGGTTCTTATCAAAAGATGCCGTGGATGCAGTAGAGCTCAATGCTTTGGCAAGAGATGTTTTTCCACTGTCAATGTGACCAAGAACTCCAATGTTAAAGTTCAACACCCCTCTGGAAGCCGCCATGACTAACCACTCTGGACCCTGGGCAGGTCTGGGCCCTGGATATGAGCCACGTGACGTAACCAGTGAGCTGAGCCTTGTGATCACTCCCTCCACACTCCCCTGTTTGGTTTTGCTGATCTTTCCAAAATTTTTTCCATGACATCATTTCCTCAGCTTGTGATTGGATAATAGGCCCTTCACTATCGTGTTCACCTGCGCTTCAGCTTACTTTCGAACTTGCTCTCCTGGAGAACTTTCGAAACGCGGAAAATCTGCAAGGCAAGGTGAGTCTTTCGCATTCTGTGTTCGGTATGTGGATACCTTATTTACTAAGTTTGATAACGAATTCATGCATTTGTTCGGTCGATAAACTCATTAAGTTAATTATAATAGCTGGCATTACATCCGAGCATTGTAGGCTCCATCAAGAGTAGAACACTCCTCCAAGGTTAAGCTATAGTTCCATCTAAACGAAGTATGGTTCTTTAAGTCTGTATCTTCACCTTGAACACTGTTAGTCTGTGCAAACATACCAAACGTAGTTCTATTTTAATAGAACTTTAAAACGTTCCAATGTATGCCATGGCTACCAAGAGAGGGTGCTATTCTGTTTTTGTAAACTCGCGCTCTGAAGTTTATGCGAGACTTCCACCCGCATGCTAAAATTCTTTCATTATAACTGATGTTACTCGAGAAATTGAATATCAAATACTTTCCATTTGCAGACGATTTATTTAGCCTTATGAGATTACACTTTTATTGTAAATTGGCATGACGAATTGAAGTAAATAATAAATTGCACACCTTGCAAGTACATAGTTAATGAGACATAATTTCTTCTAAACTATACAGGTCATTCTGTGGACTATGACCATATGGGCATAATTTAATATGAGTTGAGAAAATCAGTGTTTGGAGGGGCTATTAGACCCCTGTTAGATATCATTTTGTTTTAAGAAAGGAATCTTTACTCCAGAACAAAAATGCTGACACTGTTAAAGTTTAGTACAGTGTATATTGAGGGTCCCCAATAGGTTTTTCGGGATCCAGGATTTGGCTTATTTCAAGGCCGGGATTCGGGATTTTGAAGGAAAATGGGGACGAGATTCGGGATTGTAATTATCACCTGGACATGGGAGTTGGTGATTTTAACAGGCGGGAATCGGGAAATGTCGCTTTAAAGAAACCGAGATTCAGGAATTCCAGAGACTGAAACAATTTAAAAATGAAAAAAAAAAAAATGTGGGCGGCATGCAGCATTAACTAATGATCTTGTACAACTGAGTTTATTAATCGAACGGTTTCGTCTGCTAGTGAGACTTCATCAGGATTAAACTACAAGATACGGAAAATGGAACTTATTTTATACTAAATCTTTGTAGTACAAAGTATCAGTGCTCCTACTATAGGGTGTGAACAGCAGAACATCCACAAGAAATACGTGTAGGATATGACTAAAATCCTGCGCTAGAAAAGGTGCAATGTACGCGGGGCTCACGGATTTAACGAACAGTGAACAGTGAATTTTGCCATGGCACGTCGTGATATGTACCCTTAATACTCTTCTCTGATCGCTTTCATCTCCGAGAGACATGTTTTTCAGGGATCAAAGTGATCCGGAAGGCACACGTTTTGGAAAAAAAGAGGCAAAACAGAAAAAAGAAAAGAAAAAGAAACGAGCTATAAAAGACCGTAAAATGTCTGATTGAGTGATTGACTGACGCAACTCATTTAAAACTATTCATGAAAAGCAAATGACCTAGATCATCGTTCAGTTTAGTGCGGTGAGATACAGCTAATTGAACCTAATAGTCAGTGCTTGGGTCTGCTGTGATGGAATCTGGAACGGAACTTCAAGGATCGTTTTTGTTGAGAGAATATGACCGGGATCGGGATTAGCCGGTAGAAACCGTCAGGATTACGGGATTGAGGGAAAATTCCGGTCGGGATGGCGGAATTGAAGAACCCTATTGGGGACCCTCTACATTGAATTGTGAGAGAAAATATGCACTAAAACAAAGCATCCTAACAAAGCATTACTGACGGAAGAATAAAATTCTTGTGCATGCAAGTATGATCACATGTAAATAAACTTACTTGTAGCAAATAAAATGGCACTAGAAACTCTGTAGGGGTTGAAACTCGTAAATGTCAATATTTCACAGAGGGTGGCAAAGGAGAGAGGTACCAAACGATATCATCAGGGTTTTCAAATTGAAAAAAAGTAGCAGGAGGAGATTGCAAAGTAGCCGGAGCACTATCTCATCGTGATAACGGCAACCTTGTGGAGTGAGGGGGGGGGGGGCACCCCCGCCCCTTCTGCAGAGAGGAATGGGGAACTTCCCCGGGAAAATTTTGAAAATCAGGGTGCCTTGATTAAATGAAGTTTATTCCTGTGCACTTTTTTGCACCTCTAACTGATTTTGTTGAATGCCACTGTACACTTATTAGCAAGGGTTAAGTGTTGAAAAACTTTGTACAGTTAGTTGCTTTCAAAGATTTACAAAAATGGTACAATATGCTTTTACATCTGCTCAAGTACAGTACTTAATTAAAGTGCAATATAAAACTGAACCGTAATACCATAGCATTTCAAATCAGTGGTGTAAGCTAAGGATAAACAGTTTTTTGTGTATTTTGCTTACAGCTACAAAATATTGGCAGACATTTGAAAAATTCTGCTTGAAACAAAAGGTTTAAGTTTGCAATTGTTTTGTCTCAAGTCATGAAAACATGCAATGGCAATTTTTTCTGTTGATTCTTTACACCCTAATACCAGTGAAGTCTACAAAATGAACACATTTTCCTTCAATTCAGTTTTGGAGAAAACATTATGTAGTTTCGACTCCCCAAAATGCACTTTCCTGCAGCTCCAGCTTTAGTGCCACGAAGCGGTTTCCGTTGATATCTTTCCTTTTACATACATGAAGTATTATCACAACAAAGTCAGCGGTTTTGTTTCTGCAATTTGGGGTTTCGTTTGTCTGAAATTCTCAACACTTGTGCTGTTGAAGGCTTTTATTGTTAAGACTTCTCTGGGCCTTTTCTTGAAAATACATTTGGTGCAGTCAAGACCATAATGAGTAACATTTCACGAGGAAGACTGCCTTTGCATTCACCACGGGGATGCCGCACGCTACAGCTATGGATACTGTGGTCAACTCGGCCCGGCCTCGGCATATTGTTTTATCGTCACTTTCAGAACTGAAACAACATGTAATATTTGTTAACTCTTGTTCCTAAAATTATTGTTACTTGTTTGTCTTCGAGACTTCTTGGCAGTTGAAAGGAAAGGCAACATCGTTTTCTGCCTCCGCTTCATGTTGAAACTTTTATGTGAAAACAAATCTGCCGCTGCGCCGATACATGCACATTCAAATGACAAAAAAGGCTCTCGCTTTGAAGATCAAAAGGTACATGTAATAGCCGTACTGTCTACTTATTATATTCATCAGCTGGTGTTTATTTATTTCCTTGAAAGATCATATCACGATTACTTGGTGAAACAGAATTGTGTAGTTAATAAAATTTGGACTACAAAAAGTACCCGGCGCAAATGCTTGAAGTAGCCGGTGACTTGTGCCGGGCGCCGGCTAAATTTGAAAACCCTATATCATGCATCATGCTGAATTTTTTATTAAAACACACATCACAGAAAATTTTAACACCAATTGCACCTCATGTAAAAAGAAGTAAGAACATGGCCAATTTTACTTTCTCAACCCTAAAAGTGTCACTAAAAGGAGAACTCTGTTGATTTAACCACAAAAATGCATTGGTGAATATTCCAAACATTTTCCCCTGAAGAAAAATTGGTGACTCATATGAGAGACTGGGAGACTGATGGCCTGTATTCATGAAGCTCCAGGGTAATCTGTGAGAGTTTTCTGATGAGGCTTCTGACAAGTGGAAAAATAATGGGACAAGTGAAGCAAGTAAACCTCTCCCTCTCCACTCTTGGCTATCTCTGCTTGCCTTTTTTTTGCCTTTCTCTATAACACAATCAGAAGTCTCTTCATATGCTAAGCAAGTAGAGATCTTGTATCAAATTGAGAAGTCGATGCTTGTAAAATAGCAAATCACACATCGTATTATGACATCCTGTCTCATGTCATGCAATGCAACCAATTTGTTTCAAGCACATATCATGCTGCTAATTTTGGGGCAATCCTGCATCACACAAAAACTTTTGCCACCCTCTTTATGGCTTTCAAATATTCTTCAGTTTTACAAAGTGGGCAAATATTTTGAAGAGGCACAGGTTAACTTATATAATTACCCACAATTCATTTCAGTTGGTTTTGCAGTGAGTTGGTTGTTGAAATCTGTCCTTATAATGCTGTAAATTGTTACAAAAGCTAAGGAATTTATGTTCTGTGTGGTGATAAAACAGACTGAAGAATTCAACCAAATTTAACCTTGTTTAACTGGTTTCTAATTTATTGATTTAGAAGCAGTGCAAGATAGATTGCATGCCGCAAAGGGATTGCAAGCTGACTGCTTTGTTCAAAGTTGCTAAAGACAACCACTGATCACACACCTGCCTAAAACAGGACCAAAAAGTTTGTTTAATTATGGCAAAGAAAGATCAATTGTGTGTGATTGTACTCATAAAGAGAAAATAAATTTGGAAGGTTTTACTCAAAATGGTTGCTATTGCAATGAGCCACACCCTTTTGAAGTTTTAATTTAAAGCATTGATGCCACCCCTTCTGCTCTCTTACAATTGCAAAACAAGATTTGACTTTCAAACAAGCACATACAGCCTGTAAATGTTAGCAAGACTGTTTCAAAATGCTTTTTACAAGTGTTCAAGGGCTTATTTTAAATATTAATACAATGTATGTTTTTGAAGAAATTCGACTATTTTTTAAGAACATCATCATTTTCAGCCTATTGGGCCACCTTAATAGAGTTTGGCCAATTAGTAGGTTCCTCAGGAATTAGCTTGAGGCTTTCTAGAAATGTCAATTTATTCAAATGTGAAAATGCCCTAGCAACATGAAATCATATGAAACGACACCAATAATAATTTTTTTTTTTTATCAGTGGTAACTTTCTTCTTGGGATTCTTGTCTGTCATTGCCCTTTCCCTAGATGTTCTACTGTAGCACTAATTTTATGGGTGATTAATGAAATTACGATTTCTTTGATTATTTGAATGATTGCGAAAATTGAGATTAACATGTCAAACTTGTCTTTGAATATAGCTTGAATGATGAGTAGTAGTCGGCGTTCTGCCCCTCAGGAAGAGGAGAGTATCTACCGTATTCCACCTTATTATTACATTCATGTCTTGGATCAGAACACCAATGTCACCAAGGTTGAAGTTGGTCCAAAAACCTTCATTCGACAGGACAATGAAAAGGTAATGCTTTAATATCAGGCAACTTGTATTCGATCTCTATGACAATAATAGTACATAACACAGTTGAGGTTTTTTGCCCCTAAAATTCTGCACAATTTTTTTTCTTTCCTGCACCTTATCAGAAGGCCAACTTGAAGGAAAGATATTTACATGTAATTCAAGTTACTGAATGTGTAACAAACAAGTCGCATGTTTTAATTAGCTCTGATTTCAAAAACATGATTTTATAATTTCTAATAGCTTGTTCCTTTGAGTTCCACAGAATATTTGTTAAAGCTTAATATTTGCAAAAGCTTTACAAATACGACAAGAGCATATCCTGGATGCAATTGTACATTGTAATTCATTGGATATAAGTTAAATTTAAGACTCGTAGAGGTGTGAGGGGGCCAGGGTCTTTTTCATTGGAAGTGGTCAGGAGATCCAGGTGGAAGGGGAGTGACAAAAATCAACAACTGATCAATTGTTTACCTATCAATAACTACAGCTGTATTGATTACTCGTTATTTCATATGCATTGATGTCATTGATTCGTAATGTCTGGTACATGAGGTTTTTGAAAGGAAACTTTTGGCGAGAAAAGGGGAGGAAACATTTTTTTCTTTTATTTATGCAGGTTATTCTTGGTCCGGAGAAGATGATAACTATTCCTCCTCGACATTACTGTATTGTTGAAAATCCAGTGCTCAGGGATAAAGATGGACGCGTTCTTATTGATGCTAATGGACAGATCAAACTGGGTCATGCTGATCAGGTTCGCAGTTACACATGGCTATAAATTGCCTTAATTGTCTGATTTGAACTTGTAATGGCATGGAACATGGCAAACATAATCACTAATGAACATAAATTACAAACTAAGCTGAGTCACAGTAATAATATTACTGAGTAAGTGTTCATGGATGGGTTCTAACTCTTTTTACTAGGAAACTATTGATTACAGTACCGGACAGAAGTAACCTAACAGAAAAATCAACACGGAACGCGTTCTTGGAGCGTTCCAATTAGCGTTCCTTTGGCGTTCCCTTGGCGTTCCCCTAACATTCTGGAACGCAAAACAGAATGCGTTCTAAAGAAAATTTCAGAACAGAAGGAACTTAGGAGCGCGTTCTGAATTTTCTTTAGAATTTTCAGTAGAACGCGTTCTCGTTAGTTCTTCCCTGAAGATGAGCTTTCCGAAAGGAACGAGCAAAAGCACAAAAAATAAACCATATGCGCAGTAACCACAGACACAAGATCAGATTTCACGACATCGTTTCTTCAAATTAAATACATGGAGGGCCAAAATATTAAAAAAATATTTCAACAAAAAGAACTCAATTGGATGTGTAAAACTGCTCAGAAAACAAGAAATTTTATTTATGCTTTTCCGCACGACAAAATGACTCCCACGAGAGCCGAGAAATTGAATATGCGAAAATGAGTTAATTATCGACTTCGGAGGACAAAACGAAAGCAAACACATCAGAATCCGCGGTTCATTCTTGTACTATAACGGCTTGCATTAAAAAAAACAACGGAAAATAAAAGTGAAAGACACATGTAAAAATCAATCTGAAAGCAAGAGATCAAAACTTTAATCACCGAGCGACAAAATATTTACAGCTCTGCGAAAGAAAGATAAATGTTGGAAATCAAAAAGACCGTAAAAACGAGCCCATTATTTTGACATAAATGGTATTTCAACTGTGCTAAATTAGTGACCATTTAGTTCTTTTCTCAGCAGTTCTGTAGTAGCTGAATAAGATTCAAATAAAATATTTGAACGAAGCGAAGAAACTAAACAAACAAACTGCGGAAGTCGCCGTAAATTAAATGTGCAGAAATCCAGCATGCAAACTAAAACACTGTTCACTTTAATTTCTAAAATTCACAAATAGGCAACCAAATGAAAGAAACGTGACAAGAAGTTCAATAAAAATAAAGTTTCATTCAAGATGAGGGGAAAAAAAATTTCTGAAAGCAAAAAAAATGACCAAGTTTTGTAAACGTGCTTCCCTGCGTGACCGCATGTTCAAATTATATTCTTCACGCTAATTAAGCGAAAGCTTGAGATTTTGCGGCCAACTTTACAGTCAGTTTATCGGCCATGGCTTTACCAATAGTTCCAAAGGTCGAATTCATCTTCGAAATAATGTTGTACATTACTATTTTTCTTTACGGAAGTCCAGGAAGCTGTTTTAAATCCCGGCTATAAATCTTCGGTCAGTAAGCAAAACTCACTTGAAAGCGAGGGCACCGATCGTAAGGAAAAGTTTGATGACTCAGTACACCTTGATCTTCAAAGGACGAAATCTGAAACTTAAACTTGATGTAATTGACGAAGAAATGAAGAAAAACGATGAACTTGCTTCGAAAGAACTTCAAAGAATTTTGTTAGCACGCTGCAATAACATTACAGTCTCTGCACGAACCATAACTCAGTTCTCAATGGAACACATTCTTGCGTTCTCAATGGAACGCGTTATTGCGTAATCTCAATAGAACGCATTCTTGTTCAGAACGCGCTCCAGCTCACCAGAAATTTTGGCGTTCCCGCAGCGTTCTATTTCGCGTTCTATTTGCATTCCAGTAACGCATTCCGTGTTAGGTTACTTCTGTCCGGTAAAGTAGGATTGAGTCAGTTCCAAATTCAGTCCTGTAGTCATCAGGGCCTGATACCATGAATTCATCATGTAGATTGAAATGGAATTAAAAGATATTTAGAATAACCAGTTTTTTGTTTCACTGACCTTCCAGCATCTAAAACCACCAAAGCTTGAGCTCTCAAAAATTTACCCACAAAATTCATGAGGTTTGTGTCTTTGATAGTTTAATTTACAAAATGCCTTAATTTAAAACAAAGGAATCTTGACATTAACAATACCTTCTGTAGCAGTGGTCAAACTGCCATAATTAATGCCCTTTTAGCATTAATTAACGTGATCTTAGGACTTGAAACACCAAAGGAGAGCTTTTGAAGTCTTGTTACATCATCTTGAACACACGAAACAAAACCTTTACCAGGGGAATTGGACATCAGAACTTCTGAACATGAGAAGGAGGTTTAAAAAATAGCCCAGGTAACAAGAAATGCAAACATTACAATATTCAACACTTCTTAATTGAGTTCATTTGTATTCCCAACTATTATAATTTGAGATTGAGGCGATTTTAGGTTGGACCTGTTGTGGAAAACCATGACCAAATTGTGAGAGTTGGAAGGTCTGCTGTTTATTTTATACCATCTACAATTTGGATGGTTTGAGCCTTTGCAGCCAGACCATGGGGTTGAAGGGGGTTAATGCAGAGTATATCAAATTACATTTCACCATTACTTACAATGATGGCTGTACTCTAATGCAGCCAAGAGTTTGACTTTGAAGCTCTTTATATAGCTACTATATAAAGATGCACTGATTTCTCTAGGAAATTTCATTTTTTTTATACTCTGGGTAATAGGTCTTAACTTTTAAGTAGAAATAGTACAAATCAGCACCAGCTCAATGTGGACAACATGTTCTACAGTACCGGACAGAAGTAACCTAACAGATAAATCAACACAGAATGCGTTCTTGGAGCGTTCCAATTAGCATTCCTTTGGCGTTCCCTTGGCGTTCCCCTAATATTCTGGAACGCAAAACAGAATGCGTTCTAAAGAAATTTCAGAACGCGAAGGAATGCAGGAGCGCGTTCTGAATTTTCTTTAGAATTTTCAGTAGAACGCGTTGTCGTTAGTTCTTCCCTGAAGACGAGCTTTCCAAAAAGAGCGAGCGAATTAAAGCACAAAAGAATAAACCATATGCACAGTAACCACAGACACAAGATCAGATTTCACAACATCGTCTCTTCAAAGTTAAATATACGAAGGGCCAGAATATTAAAAAAATATTTCAACAAAAAGAACTTGATTGGATGTGTAAAACTGCTCAGAAAACAAGAAATTATATTTATGCTTTTCCGTGCGACAAAATGACTCCCACGGAAGCCGAGAAATTGAATATGCGAAAATGAGTTAATTATCGACTTCGGAGGACAAAACGAAAGCAAATACATCAGAATCTGCGGTTCATTCTTGTACTATAATGGCTTACATTAAAGTGCACCTAACTCCCAAAAATTTTTTTCGCTAAAACAATAAAGCTTGTTTTGTGGAGTAATTAGCCGCAAAAATTTTTCAATTTGGTTAAATCCTCGAATTTCTGTGCCCCCTTGAAACCAAGTTTCATATGGTTCACGACCGAGCATAGGGAGTCTGGGGAGAGTAAAGCCGTGACGTCACTTCGAGAATGAAAGCTTCGGCTATCCCAGTCGGGCCTTTTACTCTGTGTGAGCGTAGAAGCCTTTTTGCCTCACAAGTTTTTCGCTGGGGCTCCACAGTCGACAGATTTCTGTTTTTACCAACAATATCTTCTACTTCGTGGTATTCTGAAATGAGGTTTGACTCAGAAGACTCCGAAATTTTTTGTATCGCTGAAGAGAATGACGACTCGCACTTGTCAACAAAGCAAAGTGAACAGTGAGTTAAACGATGACGGCCGAGCTGATTTATATGCTGACAACGAAGAATGGATAGACAAATGAGGTGGATGCTGACAAAGAACTTGAACGAGCTCTGATGGACAGACCCGAAGGCAATGATATGTAGAAGTCAAAGAGACTGTAGCGTGTGGCGCGTATAAATTTTACTAAATTCGCGCATTCTTTGATCTCGCATTAACATACTTTCGTATAAATAAAAGTCAAGTCCGTTTACTTTCTCAAATTATCTTAACTTCATTCGTTCAACGTAGATCAAAATGATTATCCCATGATACAATGTTTGTTCTTTTCGTGCGAGTGTGGAAATTGTACTGTCGCTTCCCTACAAAACATCAGCGAATGTTATTGTTGTTATTATTATATTAAAGTGAGTTAGAAGGTTAGTAGCGGGCAAATACAAAACTATATGTCCGCTGTCACTGCCGACTGACTGCTGTTATTTCTCAGATCAGATGCAACAACGGCTGCATGAATCGATGGACAAGCGGTTATTCCAAATTCGTCTCGCTTAAGTCACTGAGTCAGCAAAATCCCTTCCTCTCTCTGAAAATCCAGGCATCGAGCGAGATCATCTAGTTTGAAATACTTTATAGAACAGATCACTGAACTCTTAGACGGCTATCGCACGAATCGAGCCATCACTTTGTACGTTTCTTCTTTTCAGGACATCTCTCCATAAAACGGAATGGCATGAAGCGCAGTACCTCCTGTAAGTTTGTTGTGTTGCTACATCACACTAGAGCGCACCTGGCTAGCATTTTTTTCGAACAACTTTTCCAGCCTTTCCCACAGAAACAACCTGGAAGTAAATATGCGAATCTCAGAATCATCGTGTTCTTGATTTGACGTCACATCCGGCCCTCGACCCATTCTCCCGTTTAAACTCGGTCGTGAACCAAAAATGGCGGCAATTTCCACGTACTTTGACGAGCCATAGAAAATCAAAGATTAAACCAATCGAAAATTTTTGCGGCTAATTACTCCACAAAATAAGCTTTATTGTTTTAGCGAAAAAAAGTTTTTGGGGGTTAGGTGCACTTTAAAAAATAAAACCACGGAAAATAAAGCGAAAGACACATGTAAAAATCAATCTGAAAGCAAGAGATCAAAAACTTTAATCGCCGAACGACGAAATAT
>JAHPZR010010158.1:0-37500 GCA_019787425.1 Platygyra sinensis
TTTGTTTGTCTGAGGGTCAAATTTCGTATGTCATTAGTGCACAATGCTATTGTTTCAAGATATGCATACTTCTGGTTACGCGTACTTATGTCAGTCAAATAATATACTGTCAATCAAATAAACAAAAAAGCAGCTTCTCAAAAAATGGCGTGTTTCACTGTGACACTTAAACATGGTGTCAGAGTAAAAAGCTTAAGGATAACGGTCTCCCAACTGTAAAAGTTGTTGTAACTCATCAAAAAAACAGCTGAAAAGTACATGTAGGTCTAAGAAGATGAAAGCATGTTTGGCAACAGAGTTTCAAAAACAAGACGCAATACGAAGAAGACGTGCCTCTGTCCGAAAAAAGTTCGGCAGGACAACAAGCACCGACCGCTCAAGTTTTTTACTTCGAACTTTCCAGTTCCAAGCCCAATGAAAGTCTCTGGCAACAGAGTCACAAACTGGGAGTTTTTTAGACAACAGTGGGATGACTTGGACATCATCCAGAACCAGTTTGTTTAGCAACCCTTCACTCAGTCATGGGGAAAGACTGTCTTGAGATATTTTTAAACCTAAAGTGGAAGAGAGAGGAAGCATGATGTCCAGTTTAATAGCTTTGGAAGTGTATTTCAAGCTAAAAACAAATGTGGTTTATGAGAGATTTCTGTTCAATTCAGCTACACAAAGTTCCGAAGAGGGAATGGATGAATTTGTAACTCAACCGAAAAAGATGGCTTCGTCATGCACATTATGCAAATATGGCATCCTCACTGACGAGATCATTCAAGGCAGAATTGTAATAGGCATCCAAGATCAAGCTACAAAGTTGCGACTACTTAAAGAAGAGGATTTGGACCTGAATAAAGCACTCAGTATTTGCAGGTCCAGTCTAATGAAGCGGCTTCCAAACATCTCAACTTTAGGAAACAGTAGGAAATCCAAACAGACGAGCAAGGAACGCCGTGGACGGTCAAATGAAGCGACCAGACAAGCCAAACAAAAAACGAAAGACAAAAAAATGGAAAGAATGGAAAGGCTTCAAAGGATGCAAAGAAGAATTGCAGCAGATGTGGAGGAACAAAGCAACATAGGAAAGAAGAATATATGGCAAAACAATTGCCACCTGTGCTCGAAGCCAAATCATTTTGTATCAGTTTGTCACTTTAAAAACAAGCCAGCAGGTGGAAAGACAGCGCACAGAGGGCACAACAGTGTGAAGCAAGTCACTGACGAAACGGATACGTCAGATGATGAAATGACCGACACACTCTTTAAAATTGAAGAAGTCTCCAGCGTGAAGACGCCAGGCAAGCAATTCAACAACCAAGATAGAATTTTCAGACCCAGAAGAATTATACAACACCGAATTTCCAGTGCCAGCCAGACACTGACACCACATGTAACGTGATGAGTTTGTTCAACATAGCTATCATAAACCAAACAGGAGATCCACCACTGAGAAGTAATTAAGTGAAGCTCAAGTTATTTGATGGTTCTCTCATGAAGCCCTGCGGTGTAGCCACCCTCAAGATTCACCTAAACAATACAACCAAAGAGTACTATCACATAGTTGAGACTGTAAACAAGCCTCTTCTATCCAATGAAACTTGTGTGAAGCTGGGACTGTAGAAGCTTTCCATCACAGGCACAGTGCAAGTAAACAGTATAGGTACAGAGCCAGTAAAGTCTACTGTTCCACTAAGCAGAGAGAAAATTCTAGCTGACTACAAAGATGTGTTTGAAGGCCTTGGTCACATAGGAGACTCCAGCACCGTTGTTATCAACCCAAACCATCCCCCAGTGCAGCACACACCCAAGCGGATACCTGTAACTCTACAAAAAGAAGTCAAGGAAAAGATCGCAGAGCTGGAGAAGAAAGGCATCATTCAAAAGGTGACTGGACTCACTGAGTGGATTAGTAGTATGGCCATTGTGTCAAAGCCAGAAAAAATAAGAATTTTTAGATCCCCGAGATTTGAACAAGGTGATCCAGACACCAAAATACCAGATACTCCCCAAACTCTGAGCAAAGCGAACATTTTTACCACCCTTGATGCAAAAGATGGGTTTTACCACATTGAAATAGATGAAGAGAGCAGTAAGAAAACAACTTTCTGGACTCTATTTGGCAGATACAGATATTTAAGAATGCCATTTGGTATTAATATGGCTCCCCAGGAGTTCAAGTGTAAGCTGCACAAGAAACTTACCCGATTAGAAAGTGTCAAAATTCTTCGACATGATCTGCTAGTGGTCGCATATGGAGATACCCAGGAAGAAGCACATGCCAACCACGATGAAAACCTCAGAAAACTCCTAGACAGAGCTAGAGAAGTCAACCTCAAGCTGAACAGCAAGAAGATGAATTTGAAGAAACCCGAAGTTAAGTTCATGGGCCATGTTATCAGCAAAGATGGTCTCAAGCCAGATCCAGGCAAAGTCAAAGCAGTGGAAAACATGCTCAAGCCAACATGTAAGAAAGAGACTCTAAGTCTACTTGGTTTCATCAGCTATCTGGCCAAATTCTTATGAAGACAAGACACAAGATGACTACAGAGATACAACCTTCAAGTAGTCTATAAACCTGGAATGCAGATGTTTGTAGCTGATCACCTGTCCAGAGCTTTCCTGAAAGATACTGGTCCAGAGGATGAAGAGTTTCAAGTTTTCGCTCTGGAGCTGAAGTGATGAACCCATTTGATACCATCAAGATAAGTAGTGAGAGACTGCCCCAGCTTCAAAAGGCCACAGAACAAGACCCTGTCATGCAGACCCTCAAAACTACCATGCTGATTGGTTGGTCAGAGAGAAGAGAAGATGTACCAGTTCAGATTAGGGAATATTGGAATTACAGAGAAGAACTAACACTTCACAATGGCATTCTTTTCAAGAATCAGCAAGTCATCATTCCATTCCAAGACCAGAACTGACAACTAGAGCTCATTCCTGTCACCAAGGAATCGAAGCCTGTATACAAAGAGCAAAAGATGTAGTCTTCTGGCCTTCCATGACCAAAGACATCAAAGAAGCTGTTAATGTGAGATATGCGCAGCATTCCAAGTGGAGAATGTTAAGCAGCCAATGCAGACACATGAAATACCTCATTGATGATGGAGCAGAGTTTCATCAGACCTCTTCACTCTGAACTGCAACGAGTATGTTGTGCTTGCAGACAGCTACTCACATTTCATAGACTGAAGTTTTTCTTTTCTTTCAAAAAAGGGAAGATGTTTCAAGATATGCATACTTCCAGTTACGCATACTTATGTCAATCAAATAATATAGTATCAATCAAAAAAACCAACAAGCAGCTTCTCAAATAATGGTGTGTTTCACTGTGAAACTTAAACAGTAATAATGATATTATTATTACATTCCACAGTATTAAGCATGACAGTCTGATAAAGTTAAAAGTGAGGTTTCATTCCATTGAAACCCTCCAAGTTACAACCATTCAAGTCACTCACGGTGATTAGAATTTTGGAGATGGTGACTAACTTGAAATGGAAGTCTCCAGCCCGGCAACTAAAATCAATTAGAAAAAATCGAGAGCTTGTTCAGACTATCATCCTGACTGAAAAAATTCTCTGAGCATTAGGAATTCATTTGTGAAATTTGTTTTTCTGCCATTTCAACCTACCAAAATTGAGACAAAAATAAAATGAAATGTTTATTTTAATTCCAAGAACCCATCATGAGATAGAACAAATTTGCAGTAAATATGTCTTGTATGTGATGCACTTTGTTCCACCTGAACTTAAGGACGTTTGCACCCAAAAACTTCCCACTTACAGATTTTTCTAAAACTATGACTACAGGTAGAAAATGATAAGATTAGATTAAAAACGTAAAAAAAATCGGGGGTCACCGATCTCGTTTTGAAGATAAGGCGTAGCTCAGACCATAGCATTTCTAGGATTTCCAGTCATTCGAGGCGATTCTGGCCGGACTCATTACTATCGGCATATATTTAAGTTGAAGAATCATATAATAATAATAATAATAATAATAATAATAATAATAATATAATAATAATAATAATAATAATAATAATAATAATAATAATAATAATAATAATAATAATAATAATAATTCAAACTTTATTAAAACATCACAATAAATTACAAGATTAAAAAGAAAGGCTAAAAGAACATTTGAGTTATTATTATTATTATCATTATACTTACTTATACTCAGTGATAATAATTTATATGATAAAAAAGAAGAAAAGAACTATAGTATTATAAAAATATTTTTAGCATATATTTACATAATTGTTACAATCAATTATTACAATTTTACAATAGATTATTTTCTACTAAAAGATAAGAAAGAAATTTTCTACTAAAAGATAATAATAATAATAATAATAATAATACATTTATAATGCGCAAATTCCATATAGTGATCAAATGCGCATGACAAGATGAAAAACGGAATAAGTTATGTGTGTTTAACACAGCATATATAGGCCTATTGATAGATCTTTGCTACATATGTCATTAAATCAGCTAGAATTAGCTTTTAAAAAATACAACTTCTAAGTTACGCACACCTGTATCCATGTACCAATTTGACCCTATTTGAATAGTATATCAGAACTAACCAAAACTTCCCACGTACAGATTTTTTTGTTTTTAAGTATAATGGAAAGAATCAGAAAAGGAAGTGATCTGCCGAAAAAAAAGTAGGGGTCACCGAGCATTCAACAAAAATATTCGCAGATCAAATTATCGCAAAGGTCATCAGCTCTATATTTTGTTGAGTTTTCGACCCGGTGTGCGTGCTTGAAAATGACGTGGCACGCGCGCGACCAATGAATAGCGTGCGCACTAGAGATGCGCAGTAGCAATGGGTGCGAACATCCTTAAGCATGTCATAAGTTTATTTTACCTTTGAGAATAAGAGAAGAAGTGCAGTCTGATGATTTTGATTCAAAACAATTAGCAAAAATGCAAAAGCTCAGAAATACAAAATGTAAAGGTAGACAGTGGTTGGAATTATTGCAGATGCATTAATTAATTTGATAAGCACATCTTGTAACAGTAGAAAAAACTTCTATCACAAGCAAAATTGTGAACAATGATGTTTGTGTCAATTGTCATGAGCACTGGCCTTTGTTTCACTTCTGATATCATCACCTTTAACCAAAATTGGCATCATCTATACTCAAGTTCTGTATGAGGAAAAGCTTTTTCCAGAGTGATTGGGTCAGTTGAGCCCAAAATATGGACAAAAAAAAATTTGTGTACATACCCAAGCAGACCCCCCCTTTCAGTCAATCATAATCCAGAATTACGAAGTGTAATTTGCACCAGTCTGGTGTTACATTTTTTGCACTGGTGTTATACACTTTTTGCACTGGTGTTACATTTTTTGCATTGGTCTTACACTTGAACTGCACTGCTCTCAGCCAATCAGAATTGAGTAATTTTTTCATGTATATTATTAGTATCAGGCATGATAATGTTATCGATTTGACAATGAAAATTACGGGAAGAAGCATATTTAAGATAACGTTTCGGTGTCCTCATGACACCATCATCAGGTCAAAAAATAATATTCAACAGATAACAAGAATACTGTGTTAATGTTCAAGTTCTTAGTCCCTAGAAGCTAGGTGAAAAGTTTTGCTTTTATCGAAGCACTTTGAATATTTAGACACGGTTTGTGCTCGCGAAATAAGGAACATTTCGTATAAAAGACAATCAAATTTGCTGGAGCATTTCTTAAGAATGTGAAACATGTTAGATGTTATTAACCGTGCGGCCGTAGGCTGGGCGGTTCTTGCTCGGCCTTCAGTTTATTTTTTTTAGTTTTGTTGGTGACTATTCCTGAACCTCCGCGGATGATGTCATCATCAGCCAATTACAGGCCATTTCTCAGCTCTTTTCGTCATATCCCCCATCAGGAGAGTTTTGTCAAGTTATTCAAAGTGACTCGATAAAAGCAAAGCTTTTCACCTAGCCTCTAGGGACTAAGAACTTGAACTTGAACATTCATTTTCTTGTGATCTGTTGAATATTATTTTTTGACCTGATGATGGTGTCATGAGGACACCGAAACGTTGTCTTAAATATGCTTCTTTCTGTAATTTTCATCGTCAAATATATTATTAGTATAGTAACTAAACAGAATTCAAGCATGAAGTTCAACATTTTCGCTTATTTTCACTTATTTTCACTGAAAATAATAAGACATATTAGGTTTACTTAGAAATGCCACATTTCTTTGAAATTTGAGATATTTTACTCAAAACATGACAGTCTGAATCAACTACAGACTTGGAAAGCTCCTGAACTACGCATTTACGAATTGCGGACCTATTTTTAAGAGCTTGAATGTGTGATTCAGTATCTTTTCAAGCACAAGGAAATAAATGTACAGATATAAATCAGCTACGGGAACAGAGACCCTGGAGACCATTTTAAAGACCATTTACCTTCTAATTTTGCATTCCGCGCCATCTGGAGCCCTAGGTCCCAGCAATACAAATGGTAGGGCGGTGGGACCCTACCAGCCCTTCCCCATCGCTGCAGCTACCATCGCTGCAGCTACTATATTCTGCCTAACATTAATCTTAGATATTCTTTTAAACTGTATAGTGCATGTTTAGAACGTGTGATAGGTGATGGAAGTAATAGAGTGAAAGTAAGCTTAAGTGAAAGTGAAAATTATAAAACAGACTGAATTGGCGAGTAGTTGTAGGCTTTGTTGACACTTACCCTACATTTAAAGTGTTGATCGTGTTCGCCATCTCTGCAGATGAAACTTTTGACTCTTCATGCTTCCCCAAAGTGGTGCAAACAAACCCCAGCAACAGGTAAACAGCCAGACGAACCATTCTGCTTCACGGTCGACTCGAATTGATGCAGCAGCATACGGCAACTCTAAATATGTCTAGAATTAGAAAGTTCCTGACAGTCACGAGGTGTGTCACATGCAGATGGGCCACCGGAAGTTGTAAACGTCAACTCCGATCCAAAACCAAAACCAAAACCCCAGCATGACGGAAGGATTTCCTCCACAAGGAAAAACTGTGGACTTCGTCGGCTAGAAAAGTTCAACCTTGCCGATGACGAGTTTGTCGGGGGAGGGTAGAGGTGGCATGGACGAATATTTAGTAGAGCCAGCCCCTAGCAGCTGTTAGCAGCAAATTAGGCTGAAATAACGGTACAAATGCATGGTATTTCTCGGATGCTCCACAGGCAACCCAAGCTCTCTTTATGAACCACAAAAGGAACACCACAGGCAGCCCAAGCGCGAGATGAGAGGAAATGAAACGTACGCGAACGTGACTCTTGCCTCCGAGCGGTGTTGTGTTACAAAGATGCGATTTACAAGGGTTTGTATGGGAACTTTACGGGTTTGCTTTAAGTAGCTAAAATGTAAAGTTATGTGAATAAAACTGACTTACCTTACTTTCCTTTCGTATTCTTTGTTGTTTCACGGTGTTTGAGGCCCGGGGGGGGGGGGGGTACTCCCTTATTTGGGCTATACGGGGACGTGCCGCTGGATAGGGTATGGTTTTTTGGCCTCGCTGTCCTAAACAGGGTATACAATTCGACTTGCTTCTGTCCTAAACAGGTTAGAACCTGTCCTAAACAGGGTATGGTATTACGAGCCGAGAGACTTTAACCCAGACTGCGAGCAGTCTCTTTCTTTTCTTAACCTGCGACCCGGAGCCTGCGAGAATTTGAAAGAGCATGTGATCGAGCGACAGAAAAACGACGCATTTTTTTCCTGATTTGCGCAATATCAACTGAGTAAACCGACATATGGTAGGTCTAGGGGGGTCCAGTTTCTTTGTCTTGGATAACGCGATGAAAGAAAGATGTCACTGTGTCACGCAGACATGAGGGATCCCGCTGGTATATGTATTGTTTAGGGATATTTTTCTCTGTAACAGTTCTATTAATGCTTTAATCAAAATAAAATTAACCTTAAAAAATAAGTTCTACTTATTCATTATACATTGAAGAAATCACTCCTCTTTGATTTGCTATTAGAAAAATCACCGTTCTATACAAGTAGATGCAATGACGACATTTTTTTGATCCTTTTTGTTTAGTTTAAGTGTAGAGACGCAACAACCTGGATTTAGATGCATCGAACATGATTTCTCCGATTTGAATGACTTATTAAACAGTGTAAATTCCTGTAAAACCAGAGAGCGTACATTTTGTCGCTTGTCCTAAACAGGGTCTTAAAATGGAGGTTGCTGTCCTACACAGTTTAAGGTTTTTAGCGTATTTTTGTCCTAAACAGGGTCAGGATTTCAAACCCTCGGCGGCACCCCTATACCCAAACATGGGTCAAGTACCCCCCCGGGGTTTGAGGCCGTTTTGAAGCGTTTTCAGCGAGTTAGTACTGGTGGTGGTGTCCCACCACCAGTGCTAACTCGCTGAAAATGATGATTTAAGGTGGCTCAAAACAGTTTCCAGCACTTTGATGGGTCGTTATTACCACTCTTTATTAGTTGTTGCTACAATCATGGTATCAAAAAAATTGCCCAATCATTGGTGAACACGTTGGTATTATTTTCGTGACACAATAGGTTCCCATAGCAACACTATAGCCTGCCAAAAACACCCTTAATTTTAGCTTTAAGCGCTTGCATTTCAAAAACGGCACGGTGAAATTTTTCTTATTATAGAATTGTGATAAGCAGAATGAGGTGCAACTTTTAGCCAAGTTTGAAAAAAATCTGTACATGGGGTTCAGAGCCACGTACCTTAAATTTTCGAAAACTTAAGGTGGCTCTGAACCCCATGTACCGATTTAAACTTTGCCAAAAGTTGCAATTTATCCTGCTTATCAAAATTCTAAAAGAAGAAAAAATTTCACCGTGCCGTTTTTGAAATATAAGTGCTTAAAGCTGAAATTAAGGGTGTTTTTAGCAGGTCATAGTGTTGCTATGGTAACCTATTGTGTCACAAAAATAATACCAACGTGTTCACCGGTGATTGAGCAGTTTTTGGATACCATGATTGCATTATCAATTGATAAAGAGTGGTTATAATGAAACATCAAAATCTAAGTCTTGGAATGTGCTGGAAACTATTTTTTTTCAAGCGACTTTTTGGAATCCTGGTTTTCTCCTCTTTTAATATGAAGAGAAAACCAGGATTCCAAAAAGTCGCTTAAGGTGGCTCAAAACAGTTTCCAGCACTTTCCAAGATGTAGATTTTGATGGGTCATTATTACCACTCTTTATCAGTTGATGCTAAAATCATGGTCTCATAAAGCTGCCCAATCATTTGGTGAACACGTTGGTATTATTTTTGTGAGACAATAGGTTACTGTAGCAACACTATGGCCTGATAAAAACACCTGTTTTTAGGTGCACGCGCGCGCGCAATTTACACACGCCATAACTAAAATGCACGCGTCAGCTGAATCAGTATTAAAATCAGCACACCGGAAGTTAATGTTGCGTAAAATCGCGCGAACCGGAAATAAAATCTGCGGCAAACATTTGTGTTTAGCTCGCAAGTTTGCTCGGTGACCTATCTTGATTTTTTGCATGCACGCACCATTCACGATGGCACTTCAAATATAAAAGTTTCGGGGAAAATTATCTAGTGGAATTTTCTGTAAGCCATAAAACGAGTTTTCTTTAAATACATTTAATTCTACTAGATAGTTTTTTTCCTTACTGTCTGAAAAGTTAAAGAATTTAGGGAACTTTCCAACAAAGAAATAAAAATGGTAGGTCACCGAATTAGTTTCTCAGATAATTTACAAAAACTGAAATTTAGACGACGCTTTTGTGAACTTTGTGAGTTGCCATGGTAACTGATATGACGTCACAAGTACCCTTAAAGTATAGCCCAACAATAGAGTTGCAAGGAGACATAGTTTGTCCACACCATGAAACATCCTTCTTTGTAATCTTTCATCGTTTCACAAACAATATAGTAACGAAAAACCCTTTCGAGCCTCCTTAAATCAACTTTTAAAACTTATATTTCATATACGGCAGGGTGAAATTTTTTCTTATTGTAGAATTTTGATAAGCAGGATAACATGCAACTTTTGGCAAAGTAGTAGGTTATTGTTCGCTTTTTTGGCCTTAGCCGTGCACAAAACACAATAGTTGTTTACTCCTTTCTGAGGATCTAACCAATAGAAACGTGTTGGTTACATAACTCATGCAAAGTGTATGATGAGCGCTAAACAAAAGATTTTGCACGGTCATGGACCTCTCAACCTAAATCTTGGCATCTTTGTTTGCTCCTTTGATATTTTGCCGGGCTTCATAACCATTGCCTGACTTCAAATCGTGAAGGACTAGGTACTAGTCTGTTAATTATGGGATAAGCAACTATTGCATAGTCAGAGAGAGCACACCGAGATTCACAACATCTCCGAGTTTGGTGTTAATCAGGTTAGTTTTGACCGAGATACAGCCGTTTAAAAATGTCAAAATTTACAAAGAAATTAGAGTGGTATGGCCATCCGGACGCTGTCCGACAAAGCGTCCGGATGGCCATACATTTCTTTGTTATTAAATTTTGACTTTTTTTTAATCGCTGTATCTCAGTCAAAACTAGCTCCACCCTGTAGCTCAACACTAAACTTTAGGATTTTGCGAATCTCGGTGTGCTCTTCCTGACTATGTGGAGGGGGGCATGGGGGGGTTCTGAACACCGCAACACCGCAAAAAAAATTAACGAACACCGCATCACCGCAAGAAAAGTCAACGAGAATCAATATAATTTGCTCCTGACGCTACCTCACCCTACTTGTGCCTGTGTATGTGAACTCTCTGGGGTATCCCTAGGGGCTGATGTATTGTGCAAGAACGAAAAATGTCAAAAATGGTGGAGTGGGCTCCCATAAAAATTCCCATCAAGAGACGAATCCAGACCCTGGCGGTGATGACTCTGGTCTACACATTTCTATTTGGTCATATATTCGGTACTACCTTGTTCTTGTTGCTCCTTCTGAATCCCTACACCACCATATTTGCTGTTCTTTACATTGGCTGGGCATACATCTTGAATCTGCGAACTCCAAGCCGCGGAGGTCGGACTTTGGAGGCTGCAAGGAGGTGGAAAATGTGGAAATATTATTGCGATTACTTTCCTATGTACCTGATTAAGACTGCAGACTTAGACCCTAAGGACAACTACATTTTCGCTTATCATCCGCACGGGATCATGGGTCTCGGTGCGCTGGGAACTTTCTGCGGGGAAGCAACTGGCTTCTCGGAAAAGTTTCCAGGGATCCGTCCTCATCTCTTGTCTCTTACGATGAATTTCAGATTCCCCTTCACAAGAGACTTCAGTATGGCGTTCGGTGCTTGTTCAGTGGATAAAGACAGTATAGACTACATTCTGCAGAAGATGGGTCCTGGTCATTCGGCAGCCATTGTGATTGGTGGCGCTGCCGAGTCCTTGGAAGCAAGGCCGGATAATTTTAAATTAACACTGAAGGACAGGAAAGGATTTGTCAAAGTTGCGCTACGCAGTGGGTAAGTGTGGCATATTTCTGATAGGGAGATCTAGTTGATTCTACGTTTAAGTTTGTTACAAAGGAGATGTTAATCTGATCTTTGACCCTTTCATCCTTCGAGTATTTGTTCTCATTTGAAGTTCTCAAGCTTATTCTCTGTCACGCAATTAAGAAAAGCTGAGCATTCGGTGAACAAACTCAAGAAATTACAATGTTATAGGAGACAAATAATTAGGGCACTTCTCCAAGATTTAGGTCTGTATGTTTTCTCGATCTTCAAATATCTGTCGAAATATTTTGCACAAATTTACAGAGCCTTAGTAACGAGACTTCAGTACGTTATGCTGGCATTTTTTTTCGAGCATTTTAGTGGAGCAAAAGCTAGAAGTAGCTAGAGGCTTTTTTTCACTGATATATATCTTATCATAGGGCATCTCTAGTGCCTGTATTTTCTTTTGGAGAAAATGACGTTTATGATCAAGTGAGTAACCCACATGGTTCTGCACTGCGTCAGTGGCAAACAAAGATGAAAGATCTGATGGGCTTTGCACCTCCTCTCTTTCACGGACGTGGGGTATTTCAATACACATTTGGCCTTCTTCCTCACAGACGACCCATTCACACTGTCGGTAAGTAAATGAACTGTACTTTTTGAGATTTATTTGTGAGATTGTCACATTAATTATACTAAGCTTTAGGTGAATACATTTTACTTTATATTTTAGTCTCCCCAATTAGTAGAGCACTTGTGCTCAGCTATTAAGGCCGAGACTGATATAAAGTTTTTATTATTATTATTATTATTATTATTATTATTATTATTATTATTATTATTATTATTATTATTATTATTATCTACAATAATAAGAGTTGTTTAAATTTTTTTTATATTAATATACATGTTTATAGTAAACGAGAATTTTTTTTTATTTAAATAACTACCGGTATTATTGCTATAATCGTATCTATAACAAAATTCTCGAACGTGATTGGTTCTCCGCGCGCCTATTTGTCACGTAATCGGCGCGCGATCACGTGGGTGTCCAATTACAGGTGTCCGATTTGAACTTTTTGTAATCGGACACCTGTAATTGAATACCCACGTGATTTTCACGCCAATTACACGCGCTTTGATGACTTCCTTAGCAATGTTTTCTACAGTTTTCAAAACTTAGGAAAAGTGCTACAGTAGTTTTTGCTCAAAAACAGTTCTGAAAAGACATTTTTAATTCCGAAATTTGTTATAGATATGATTAATTAGTAATTGGACCTCGTGTCGTACAATTCAGGGAGTAATCGTGCTCGTAATTTGAAATCAGCCTCGCGCTTCGCGCTCGTCCGATTTTGAAATTACTCACGCGATTACTCCCTGAATTGTACTCCACTCGGTCCAATTACTATTACTTATTAGAATTAGTATTAGTATTGGTATTTGTATTTCTATAAGCATACTACTTGTTTTAGAGTTTTTTATTTCGTTTTTTTTTTCAGTGTGTGTATTTTTACCGATTTTGTGAAATAAATAAAGTATTATTATTTTTTTTAAAAAATTATTATTATTATTATTATTATTAGTATTAGTATTAGTATTATTGTTATTGTTGTTGTTGTTGTTGTTGTTGTTGTTGTTGTTATTATAAACATTTCATCAAATAGACATAAATTAAATGTAATCTACATGTAAGACAGCTCATGCAGGGTGTAGCTGGAAGGGCCATTCCTATATATGTTTATGGGACCATGCATACTCTGGTCCCATTAGGGGTAAAGAAATTGCCTGCAGAAAATAATTATCTGTTCCACCCCAAGAGGGTAATTACAAATGCCATGAGAGAGGGGGCTCTTAAAAGTGGAATTTTTAAAGTAAGAGAATGCATAAAGTAAAACTTAAATTTATTGGAGTAAGTGAAAAGTGTAATAAAATTGTGTTGTGTTTATTTGCCCAAAAAACAAGACAGTGCAATAATCAGTCAGTGTGAAAATGCTCTGATTGCCAGGCTCCCTACATTGGTGAGACTGGCTGAAACCTTAACACATGACTGACTGAACACAAAATGAGCAACAAGAAATAATGATGCCAGCAGTCACATTGCTATAGGTCATCAACTGATGAACTCAGAGTTAAAAATAAAATCAATTCTGTAAGCATATTTATCCCCGGATGCTAATGACTGTATTTTATTTATAGTTTATTCCTGTCATGATTCATAGTCTTTTATTTGAAGCTTACAAATTGGTTTATTTTTCTTCTTTTTCTTTTTTTCTTCCTGCACAACTCGCCTCGACTAGCTTACGCTATATGTGAGTTGTACATGTTCTTTTAATTGTTAATTATTATTAATAAAGTTTATTTGTTGTTGTTGAGAGAGGTCGTATATGGGTTAGCCCTTTATATGGGGACGTTTAGACTTGGCCCAATTACTTTCATTTCAACAATATTTATCAATTATCAACAGCGTGTTATTGCAGTTTACATTAATTACGGTTCGAGACCAAGCAAAACATTAGGCTCTGAGTCGGAGATCATGCGGGGAATGGCGAAATTTGGAAAGCATGCGAAACAAAGCGAGGGAGTTGTGTGCTGCCAGCTCTCCTCCTCAGTTCCATCAGGTCTCAGTTTTTAACTCATTCATTGCGAAGCAATGGATGAGTTTTTGTGGATAGGGGCAAAACGGCGTTAGCAGAAATCTGCGTGGACGGATGTGACGCAGTTAGCAAAAATAGCGGAAGTGACGTAACAAATTGGTTGGATTTGAGCAACCGCTGACCAAGTGGTCAACTTGCCACGAATATAGCAAACATCATTTTCTGGATGATTGCAAAACACCGCGAGAGAATTTTTATTCTTAAATGTAGGCATTCAAGTGAAATAAAATTAGTTCAAAAACATATCTATATATATAAACCAGTATATAATTAATTTTTTTTTTCTCCAAAAATGAGCCCGTGTACCTACCCTTCCCTCCTTCTCGTGTTACGTGCGCGAGAAGGCAGCCCTATTTTTACGAATGTTGTCCACGCCAGATAGGATGTATACTGTATTAGTTGATACATGGAGTGAATTTGGTTAGATGATGAACAATATTATTTTAGAATTTGTGGAGCCCAAACTGTAAATATTGCTGTTTTGAGATATTCGTGGGATTCCTCGGCCTCTATTATGGTCATTACGGGCTCAGTGAGTGTAAACTCCTCAGCTCAAGGCAGCATAGCTATTGTGAATTTTGACTTCCAGCTTTTTCGATTTCTGGTGAGTAAATATTGCTTTCTTTAAACATACAGCCCACACGTCAAATTGAAATGACCCAGAGCTAAACTGAAGTCTGTTTCAGACAAAGAGTCCAGAAATATTCGCCAGGTTTACGATCGCTGCATGATAATTGCTATAAAGCTTCATTCAGTAATATTTACAATGTTATGAAATTGCTAGTTAAATTGAAATGCCAATTGACTACTATTGTTTTATAACAATGGCCAAAGTCGAATAATATCTGTAACAGATGATATCCTGAAATGCATAAAGTGGAATGGAATCTGTACTTCGTTGCAGATTATCGTCGCTCGTGTGTTACACACGTAGACCCAGATCGATCAGGCAAAACAAAAGACATCAAGTTTAATGAATCTAACCATGATACCAAAACTGACAATCTAAAAAGCTGTGTAACATTTGGTGACTATTGTAGTCACCCAAATGGGATCAAAATGCAGGTAAATAGTCAATTCAATATCTAAGATTGTTGGAAACAGAGTTGATCAGAGTTATCTGCAGTGTGTTTGCTTTCACTCAAGACTCTTGTCCTGCTAGGCCCGGGTCAACTAAAAAGGGATGTGCCCTATTTCTGGTATCTTCCAAATTATTTTTATTTATATTTTCATCTTTTGTATCTATTTAATTTCAGGGGGCAGCAGTTAATGTTACATCTACTGGATTTTTCTTGGCGACCCATCATAGTTATTTAATAATAAAAAAAGTAATAAGTAATTATTATATGTATAAACAATGATACAGTCAAATGAATAATGACAATGACGATTCAAGAACTTTAAAATAATGATAAATACTTTGAGTGCAGGGTGGATTGTCTTGGCAAACTGACTCCATCACACTTAAACGCTTTCCTTCGAAAACCAGGCTAGCACACTTTCAACTTCATTTTGCCAGCAGATAACTGATGTACAATTTGTAGCTCACCATCATAGCTTCAACCAACTCACCTTAGATATCGACATGTTCATTATGACTGTCTCTTATTCATTGAAATATAAAACATATTGGTACTTATAATACCACTACGACCTGGACAAATACACACTAAAATGTTGTTTTGAAAAATTTCCACTACCAGAAATCAAGACTGACACTTAAATAAGGTGATTAATTTAGTGTTAATGAACTGTCAGACTACCTAATATCTTTGTTGTGAAACTTCTTCACCACCATCATGGAATTATTATCAGGTTAAACTTTTGTTAAATATTTAGAGTTTTTTGAGTTAATGATATGTGGCCAATCTGAACAGAACTTACCATCAAGCATTTTTGCTAACCTTTTACACAAATCGTTGAGAAGAAAATTTTTCTGTGTAAATGATACACAACCCAAATTTGCAGAATGCTGTGAACAAGACATTTTGCTCTTGAATATCATAATATGATAATATGTATTTATGGACTACAAGTGGCACAAGCCTCAATAAAACCCCAAGAGACTGTTGTAGCTAGTAATATATGAAGTAAATGTCAGTTACATCAGTGTACATGTATGCTTTTCTGCGTCCACTCAACCTTCCCACCATGCAAGCAACTAAACTAACAAAATAGGCTTAATGTAATGCATGTGATGTAGAATATTCTGCTTTAATTTCATCCAGACCTGTATTTTTGTAACATGTTACATGTTTAAAACAGTTACACAAGCTTTCTCAAGGTTTACTGACAAGTGCTGCACTAATTACTTACATTTTCTTTGAATAATAATAATAATGTAACTGACTCCAGGCGCGATTACCGCAAGTTCAGAATTAAATAAAGGACGTCGAAGTACTGATTTCGAACACCAAAGACAACGTATGATTCCAACGTGATTTATTCGACTCAATCGTGATTTGATGTCCAAAACCGTCAAACTAAAATACAAGCAAAATATCTAGTCTAAGCGACACGAAAGGACAAAGTCGCACAATAATCGGATATGATAACAACACGGCCGCAGGAAACGGTAAAATAACTACAAATAAAACCAACGAAATGAAACTAGGAAAGGTACAACGTGCTTACCGATTGTCCTCTCTGTACGCCTGAGTAGTTATTATCACAGAATCCAAAATTAAATATACGCAATAAACGCAATGAACTTCGCAAAACGCAGAACACAGCCCACGCACACAGACGACTACTAAAAGCACGAGGTTCTGAAATACGATCTGACAGAAACGTCACTAATATCTAACCTAGACAGTTACAAATAATAATAATAATAATAATAATAATAATAATAATAATAATAATAATAGTAATAATAATAATATAACATAATAATAGTAATAAAATATACATAAACTGTAACAAGCAAATTATTGAAATAGTGAATGAGGCTTTCACTTCATTTAGACGACACCACATTTGCTAAACAATGGACACAAATGCTTGACAACAAAACATATAGAATGATGCTATATTGTCCTACTCTATTATACAGCAAATGATTCATTTACCCAATCAGACAATTAATTGTAAGCCTGTTGATAGCTAAGATATATGTCAGGAAGAAGCTTAATACTTATTAATGCACCACCAACACTGTTAAACACTATAATACACAAGAAACACTTAAGTCATTTCATGGCTAAGAGCATGAATGAGTTGGCTCATAAGAGCCCTTTGATTTTTTTTTTCACGTCCACTCTGTGGCTGCTCTCAACCATCTCGTAGCCTGGAACAGGCTAGCAAAACATTGAAAAACAAATCAAGCCCACGTTGTGCTTTCATGTTTCATGGCTGCATTACTTCCTCGGATATGAAATATTCACTATGACATGTTCCAGTGACGTTGATTTGCCAATCAATAGATGTAATTTTCTATTGCTTCCGTGAAAAATCGCCGGCAAGTGTAACCAAAGTGCCGGCTGTCGCTGGCAGCCGGCTGCTATTTTGAACCCTGGAGTCAACCACGGAATTGATTGGGACTCAGCTCAGTGCTTAACCTATAGTACAAACTACTTTCTATGAATGTCTCTGGAAAGCTGGTACACCAACTTAGAACAAATGCTACTTAACAGATATGAACAACTCCTGATATGTTACAAGTTACCTATTCCAGACATAAACAAAAGCAACAAACAGACCTCAAACAGACCAAATTGACTTTACAAGAGACAGACCTTGGACAGGCCGGCCTCTGTATACCCAGCCTGTTTTATGAAGCACAAATTATAGGCGTAGAGGTTTTCGTAGAGTGGTATGCCTTTACGCTTTATTCACTGATCACTTTGTACTAGTGTGTACATATAAAAATTAAAGGGGCATTGTCACGATGATTTTACTGTTTTAGGTCTATTCTGTGCTAAAATCGTTACTTAAAGGCTTTAATCATAAATAAAAAGCTTCTGTAAAGCTATGGTGAAGGTATCAAACGAATTTTATCAGAGAGAGATAACCATAACAAATTTCTTGAGGATCTTTGGAACACGCAGCATCAAAACTTGAAAAAATTGGCCAATTTTTTCAAATTTCAATCCATTTCCATCCATGCCATCCGTAGTGTCAGGCGACAGGAAACAGTTTCCGTACCTTCAAATAGTCTTCGATAACAAAACTACATCATTAGTTTTGGAGTTCAGTTGATTCGAAGGCACATTCTAGCTTTTGATAAAGTTGCCAAATACCGTGACAATGTGTACTCATGAAACTCGGGCTGGTAAGATAAGAGACCCTGAAAATGAGGTTGTGGCTCTACGGTTCTACAGCTCTACGATCATGCAAATCTAGATAATGAACTCTATGGCTCCACCATTACACATTTCTACACGGTGACTACTAGCATACTACAAGAAAGTAAATTATATTCTAAACTAAAATATATGTAGTCGTACTTACTTACTAAAGGAAAGTAAGAAAAATATGTAGTTAGTACGACTGTATAGTGTATATTTTAGTTTCCTCCAGTATGTTAGTAAGGCTGCATATTAATTTTTTTACTTCCTTCCAGGGCATTAGTATGACGATATCAGTTTTACTTTCCTTCAGGACATTAGTTCAACAGTGTGTTTTACTTTCCTTTAGTAGTATGTTAGTACGACCAGATATTTGCCTTTCCTTCAGTACATTACATTAGTACGACCATATATATTTTACTTTCTTACAGTACGTTTGTCATGTATTCAGTTTAATGTGAATCAATGCACATCGTTATTGAAACACCCGTAAGTGCACATGCAAATGAACAAATGCCACGAACTGTAGGAGTCATGTAGGCTGTCAACCCCATTTTACGTGAAGTTTTCAGCAGGTTGTGGGGCAGTTAATTCCCATAGATTTTTTTAATTCTTCCAGGTTCTTGCTGCAAATTATTTCTCTTCTGGAGCAGACCATAACACTGCCTACACAAATGCACTCAGATGCAGCGTGCACGGAATGGAACTTCAAATTTGCAAGCGCAACGTTTGCATCAAAGATTGTTTTCTTCTTGCTTTGGACCAAAAATTGCTCGTAATCCATTTCAATCTCTTTAAAACACAATATACACTTGAAAAGGGACATTGTCTTACAAATAAGCTCGAAACAATAAATATTTACGAGGCCTTTGTCTGCGTGAGGACAGCCTGAGTACAGATGCTTTTTCGTGGAAAATATAATATATTTACATAACTTACATAAATTACTTTGACATAACATAACACGATTCGTGCCAGCTCTTCAAAGATGTTCCCTCCCTCCCATTTTTCCTCGGGGGGAGGGTACGGCCACATTTAGGCTAGTTCCTCATATGCATAACCCAGCAAGGATTTTAATGTGTTAGCTCGCATTCGTGGCCTCGTTTAGTGTTTTTCAAACTGAAAATCAGTAACATTGAAAGTAAGTCAGTGGGGACTGGAAAAGAGGGAGTTGTCATGGGAAAAGAATTTTTTATAGCCTCAGGTGTGTTTCCTATAGAACTGGCAGCCTTCCAAATTTCAATACTTCTATGGCTATATGACAAACGGGCACCAGTTGTATCGACTGACTAACACTGATAACTGGACTCTAAGATGACTTCTGCATGCTAAGGTTGTTGTAACGTCTGTCACTGTGAACAACAGTTCTTTTCAGGGCTTCCCTCACAACAAAAATCTCACAACACCCTGTGAATACAAACTACTGATGCTCCTGCCGGGCTCAAACCGTTTTCTATAATACTAAAACTCCTTAGTAGAATTCTACTAGTATACTAATGCAAATGTTTGTAATCTGATTGGCTGAGCCGTTGCACACTATCAGCCATTAGTGTGCAGTGGCTGGAACTCGTCCACGAAATGGCGACGTTTTTTTCGTTTTGCCAAAGTTTTGGAGGAAAATTGTGATGAAAATGGGTAATTAAAATCCTTAGAATACGAAACAAAGGACATTTACGGTTTCTTGACTTAAAAAAGTTGAAATTATTTAAAAAATGATGCGCACGCGTGCACAACTTCAATTTTAAATGCCAATTCAATCCGGGCGATCTTTTTTGAGGTGCAAAGCTTAATAATACGTCGAGAAATAATTGGAAACCGTTATTTGAAGTAAACGTTAGTAAGAATTCTACTAAAACAATTCGATTATTCGCCCTCGATCTCTATGAGGTAATAGTTGATTCGGCCTTCAGCTTCATCAACTATCACCTCATAGAAATCTCGAGCTCATAATCTAATTGTTAAATAGAATGATACAATGTATGGTGCATTTTGCAAGTCATTTTTGTCGAACATTAATTTTGGCTTATTTTAATTACATCAGTTGGTGCTCCAATCAAAGTGGACAAAGTTAAAAGTCCTTCTCCTGAGGAGATAGAGAAGTTTCATTTGCTTTACATTAAAGCGCTGAAAGAGCTGTTTGAAAAACACAAGAACAACTATGGAATATCTGAAGATCAACATTTGGAGATCTGCTGATCTAGCACATCACTTGAATTAGAAAATCTGACCATTGTCTACACCAGTGCTTATCTTCACAGTACCATTTTTCTTTACATTAGAAATGGAAAGTCCAGGTGACAAGATTAGATGGTTGCTGATACTGATTTTTCTTATTTCCATTACACTTCTTTGAAAAGCAATAGATCCTGTATATTACCAATCAAACAAAACGTTTTTTAATTTATCTAGTGACAGTAATTGCATATAATTTACGTTTTGAGTTACAGTGCGAGGTAGAGATCAAGTAAATCATGGGCTAGGAGTCGAAATGCTAGAAGGGCCTGAATAGAGTAGGGGGAGCCATAATTCTCTTTATTTGCTCTGTAAGGAGGTCAAGAGATTTAGCTTGCATTTAAACTGAGTGAACTCGTGATTAATTGCATTACAGACTAATCATGAATAAAGATGGTGAATTTTATGCTTGCTAATAGACCCCATGCAAATATGGCTGCCTTTATATTATTCTTTTGTTCGTATTTAAATTAGCCTTACTAGCCTCATTTTTGAGACAAAAATTGTAAAGAATTTGTTATCCCGAACAAGGTCATCGAGGCTATTTTGAATACAAACAAAAGAATAATTTAATGGCAGCCATTTTTGCATAGGGTCTATGAAATGTGAAATGTGAACTGTTCAACATGATCAGTTTACTTTTAACAAGACTAAACATGTTTATATATCTAATACAGTTAGCTAGTTCATATGATACAGTGCTTACCAGTCGTTTCGTACCCATAGACATTTCGTACCCAACCCTCTGGTTGATTCGTACCCAACAAATTGTGACACAAAATGTTTAAGACAAACATAAACATTTAGTTCACTTATCCTAGTAATCGCAAAAAGCTAATTTCTAATCACAGGAACATTGAAAAGTTATCTTTTAGTTAATAATCTTGAAAAATCGTGGCCTAGTTTAACCGATCATAATATATTTTCCCATTATCACAGAGCGCCTACGACTTAACGTACTTCAGTCTACTTAGTAATAAATGATAAAGATCCTCGTAGCTGTTATTGTCAAGAAACTCGCAGGTATAAACAACAGAAAAGTAAGTGACAGTTATCTTTGTGGGCCGCTAACACAAGTATAAACCAAACAACTTTCAGCATAGATTCTCAATATTTTGACTGTGAATTGCGATTTTCTCACAGGTATATTAAAAATATCTGTATTAGCATCTTAATCGTTTTAAGGAGTTTCGCAAGCAAAACCTTCAAAGATGTTTCATAGGTGGACCCATAAACCAAAAGGATCGCAATTCTGACCATTTCGTTAGCTAATGCTAATATACCTTTCTCACTCAAAAACTCCAAGAACTTTGTGACAATTTTTTGGGTACGAATCGACCAGAAGGTTGGGTACGAACTGACCGAAAGTGGGTACGAAACGTCTGAGCCCGGGTACGAATCGTCTGGGTACGAAACGTCCATGGGTACGAAACGACTGGATACCGATACAGTTAAACTATAAATATTTATGCATATGAAGAGAGCGACATCAAGTTTTCAAGAACAACATTTTTTCTCTTGACAGAAATTCATTTATACCTATTCAAAGATTCATATTGTCCCAGTAGTACGTGCAAGTGCAAACTTGGAGATTGATCTAAGTTTACTATGTCCTGAATAATAGAAGCCTGGTCCAAAATAGTTTTTAAGAGTTTCTAGGTGCAATTGAATGCCATATGTGGGTCATACTTAGCAACCTGGCTCAGCTAGGGTGTTTGAATAAATGCAAGCGACATGTTTTGTTAGCAATTCAACAACAGCTCCACATAGGGTCCTCTGTTATGTAAGCCTACATTTCAGTGTCTTTACCTCATAAGCAGATATGTATATCTTGTGTAATACACACAAATTATAACAGTATTAATAATACTACAAGTTCAATGTAAATATGATTTTTAATGTCAGTAAGATAAAGGTGATCTGCTAATCAAATGCCAATCAACCGCTCTCATATCCCCAACCAAAAATAACAAGCACTCATTAGAAATATATTTAGTTTGTTGATCTGTTAAATCTGAATACATGCAAGCACCGCCATACTTTCGTGAAATATTTTTTTAAAGGTGTAAAGTGTGTTTTTATATTTAATAAGTTATAAAGCAGTGGTTACAATTTTATATGCGGATCATGAACATATTATTTGAGAGAAGTTTAGCAAAAATTGCGTCTTGTAAAAAGAGGTTGTACGTAATAGCTATTACAAATAAAATAACAATGTAATATTTTATTAAGAAGCAAAGGTGTAATATTTTCACATTCTTGTTATTTTAGGCAAATATATAATTCAGACGTACAGCTAATGGCATCAGAGAACTGTGAACTATTTCAAGGTGTTAAAATATATCAGTCTCTAATAAACAGTTTTAGTAAATTCTCAGCTCCGACTATTGCATTTCTAGCTTTTTGATTGGCTAAAAAACTCCGACTATGAGCCAATAGGCGGAGTTTTATGTCATATGGAAAATAGTGCGCCAAGTTTAAATTTTTTTGCTTTGTAAAATTGTGGAAATAAAAATCGGCGGCAAAACCCGGTTTGAAAATTTACTAAAACAATTATTCCATTCGCCCTTGTTGGATATGAAGTGATTATAACCAACTCGCGCTACGCGCTCGTTGGTTATTTTATCACTTCATATCCAACGCGGGCTCATGGAATAATTGTTATATGGTCAGTTATGAAAATAACCCAAACATGCGAGGTTTTTTTTTAGAAAACAGTCCTATGAAAATACGCATGCTGATTGCGTCACAGTCAGAAAGAACCAAAAAAATTCAAGCTAAAAGCTACGATTTTATTTTGAACTGTGGTAACTTCAAGTTAAATTTTTCTTCCAAGTCAGTGTTCCAGAGTTAGTAAGCTCAACCTTTAAAACTAAGCTGGCACAAGTTGACCATACATCCACATGGCAACATCCCATAACTGGCCAAAAGAGGAGGTATATTGCAGGTGACCGGTTTCATACTTCTGTAAACCCCCACAAGTCCGAGCTCTGTGCTTATCATAACATTGACCTGTTGGAACAATTAAAGTAATGGCATCAGAACCAGCTACCAAGAAAGTTCCAATCATGTCAAGAACAGACGCCTCCAGAGCTCAAGAATGGTTTATTGATGTCTGGGTCATCAATAAAAACAACACCATTTGTTGATGTCAAGCTGTCCTGCATCTTTTTACTGCTGAACAATACAATAAGGTATAGACATTTTAGAATAGAATGGAAGTGTGACTAGTTAAAAATTAACCTTGAGGAAAAATGCTCATTAACCCATGTCACACCCTTAAGTTTCCAATTTCTCCCCATGCCTCCACACGCACACAAACTCAATCACCATCCACCCCGACCCCTGCACATACAAATTGTTGTGGTTTGAATTATATGACTTGGCTGACAATTTATTTATTTATAACCAGAGCATTTAAGGACGTTCGCGCCAAAATTTTCTAACATTGATTTTTTTCTGAAAATTTTACCATTGAAAGATGATGAGTTAGTGATGTCAGAAATGTAAAAAAATTGGGGGGTCACCGATTTCGTTTCGGAGAGAACATGCCCAGAAAAACGCCTAAATCTGAGTAAATCGGGCTTTGTTAGTGAAGAAGACCAAAGTGGCTGCAAGTCCCAAAATCTTGCAATTAGTGCTTTGAAGGGAAGCGTTCTCTACCAAATATGGTTTGAATGGACCTATTAAGCGAATTTAGTCAACTGGTGAGGTTCCTCAAAGAACAAGTTCGCATTTAGCGACCATAGTTTCACGCGCCTTGCAGCCGCAAGATAGCAGGATTCCACTTCCCGTGGACAGAAATCTTGAATTTTTTTAACTTCCTACATTGATTTTTTGTTCGTTTTTGGACAAAGTGGAGATAATTGTAAATAAAATCTGTCTCTGAAAAGAAAAGTAGGGGTCACCGAACGTCCAAGATCGTTAAATCCAATCAAAGCTATAGGAATGGCCATCTGCCCTATCATTGTTCATTTTAGTACTTACCGCGCCCTAAGTTGAAGGGAAAATGAAATATGTTCAGCAATAATTACTATTGGCAATCAGTTGATCATGAGACTCAGCAGCCAAAGGAATTGACAAATGAAAAAAAAATCAATTGCAGTGGGTGTAAATTATTTGAAATTGATCTAACACAACTGATTAGAAACACATTTTTCTTTTTTATTAATCAGACTAAAACAAAATTCTCAAACAAATATGCCACATGTGACATCACTGTCATATTTTAAATGGAAGGTTTATTATTAGTATATACCTGAGGAAGGCCTGCTTGAGATATCCATAATTTAGCAAGTCACTATTCACTACCAACTCATACTTTTTTTTTTTTTTCTGAATCAGTATAATTTAATGCTAGATTCAATACAATTCAAAACTGTGCGATAAAATTGCTAATAAAATAGTATATATTACTTTTAATTCCCAGTTTGTTTAATTTACTTTTTTTTTTTTTTTCTGAAGAGAATTTTCATTTTTATTGCAATTACAAAAAAAGAAACATTAATATACGCACATTAAAGCTAGAGTTACACACATTTTAAAACTAAAAATACATTAAATAAATAAATAAATAAATTAATTAATTAATAAATATAAGTTTACTACCAGGTTAATAATTACATTTCATTCCAATATTACAATATTACAATCTTGTATTCTAAAGTCTTTACACACGCACAAAGATGACGTTAGAAATACTAACATTTGATATAATAATAGTACTAATAATACATATCTATTGTATAGGTTTAATTATCCATTTTTTATTAAAATATTCTTGTTTTGTGATTTTACTTTCTATGTCATACTTAATTTTAATTTTGGCTTTAAACCCCTCAATTTTGGGAAGGGTTTGACTTCTTCTGCAGTCCCACAAGAACAATTTTCCAATAATTATGAAGTAATTTAATAAATCAAGTAAAGGGCATTTTTCCGAAAATATCCCAAATAAAACATCTTTTAGGGAGAGGTGGATTTGATGATTTGATAATAGGTGCCAGTATGATGCAAAATCTGTCCAGAATTGTCTAGTGTGGGAACAGTTATAAAAGAAATGATTTGAGGTTTCCGACTCAGTTTTACAAAACGTACACAAATCGTTGCTTTTGTAACCAATTTTACATAATTTGGTATTTGTATAAAGAATAGAGTTTATAACTTTATATTGAAAAGCTTTTACGTAGGATTCAAGTGCAACAGAATGTGGTAATACGAAGATTTGATTGATTTGATCGATTGTAAAATCAAAATCCCTCTGCAGTTTGACAGTGATATTGGGATGTTGAGCCTTTCTGGAAATAAGCAGAGAATAGTAATCTTTTGATCTTTTCTGTCTTATATCGAAAGTGTTATTTTTAAATGTGAAAGAGGGAGATAGGGTTGATAGTGGTACATTCGCGAACTTTAGCTGTGAGGGTATAGAGTGTCGGAGACCCGCCCACTGAAGAAAATTGGTTTTGTTTATCTTGTTCGAGAGATAAGTAAAGGCGACGTTTATATCCCGGTCAAAAAGAAGATCATGCGTGTACGTGATTCCTGCTTCGCGATAATTTTTGAAATAGACCGGTTTGTTATCTATTCTTATTTCTTTATTGTTCCAAATAATGTTTTGATAATCTTTTTCTTCAGCAAAGGTATCCCGAAATTCTGACCACCATTGCAGAAGTTCGTAGTAGAATGGAGAGGGTAGGTTAAGATCTTTGACATCATAGTTACAGCTAAGAAAGAAGATGCCCCCAACGTGTTCTAACAGATAAAGAAAATATCTCTTCCATGTAGCACTTGAATCATTAAATACTCTCTGTAGCCATCCTAACCTCAAAGATGTAATCATGCAATCAGCATCTATCATTTTTAAACCACCTCTCTCATAATCATTTATTGCAGACACACGAGTTACTTTATCTACACCGTTCCACAGAAACTTGAAAAGCAATCGATTCAGTTCACTTACTACTTCTTTTGGTGTTGGCAATATAGAGCAAATATAAACAAACTTCGAGATCAAGAAGGATTTGATTATTGTTACTTTTCCATAAAGAGATAGGCCTCTCGAGGACCATATATTAATAAGCTTTTTGATACTGTCAAGCCTTTCAATAAAATTCTTCTCTTTTAGAAGTTTCGGATCGTATGTAAAATAAACTCCTAAAGCTTTGATCGGAGTTTTCGGCCACTTAATACTAAATGGTTCTTCCCTTTTTCCTCTAAGTGAACCGATCCACATACCTTCCGTTTTTGAGGAATTAATATTCAGGCCAGAAATATTTTGAAAAATCTCCATAAGTTTAAAGAGTGCTTTTGCTGAATCGACATCGGCTAATGTTGCAGTTGTATCATCAGCATATTGCAGGACTTTTGTTTCCTCTTTTCCGATAACAATGCCTTTAATATCTGCGTTCTGCCGAATGGCGATTGCCAGCGTTTCTACCGCAATTACAAAAAGGTACGGAGATAAAGGATCTCCTTGTCGAACGCCACGTTCAAGTGGGAAGAAGTTTGAAGTTAAGCCGTTGTTTATGATACAGCTTTTTATGTCTTTGTAGAAAACTCTAACCCAGCGAATGAAGTCTGGTCCAAAATTGAAATTCTCGAGACATTTTATGAGAAAACCCCATTCAACACTATCAAAAGCCTTCTGGAAATCGATAAAAATCATTAAGCCGGGGATATTTTCCGTTGCAGTGAAATCCATAATATCGTAGATAGATCGTATTGTTTCTCCTATGAAACGATCTTTTACATATCCAGTCTGATTTTGATGGATTATATCAGGTAGAACAGTTTTTATCCTCCATGCAATTGCTTTAGTCATAATTTTTGTATCTACATTTACAAGAGAGATAGGGCGCCAATTTTCTAGAAGTGCGCGATCTTTCCCTTTTTTTTCAATTAGAGTGATGACAGCTTGTTTCTGAGAGTTAGACATCTCACCTTTTTCAAAACATTCGTTAACACATTTAATAAAACTATCCTTAAGTACTGCCCAGAAGGTTTTGTAGAATTCAATGGGAATGCCATCATTCCCAGGGGTTTTATTTACATCAAAGCTGTTTAAAAGACGAAAGCATTCCTCTGATGTAATAGACCCTTCGCATTGCTTTTGCTGTTCTTCGGATAATTTTGTAATTTTTAGATCGTTTAAAAACGCAGAGATTTTTTGCGGTATTTCTGGATCATTATTTTTACTTTTATAGAGGTCTCGATAAAAACGTTCCTGCTCCTTTAGTATACAAAACGGATCTGTCTTGATTACGCCACTAATAAAAAGTTTTCGTATGTGTTTCTTTATGTGATTTCTTTTCTCCAGATTTAGAAAATATTTCGTGCTTTTTTCCCCGTATTCATGCCAGCGCGCACGCGCTCGTATAATGATTCCTTTGGTTTTTTCTTCGTAGAAGGTTTCCAATTTTTCCTGAACAGCTTGACATCGTGATGCATTCAAGTCACTTGGTGTCATTTCCAGCTCTTCCTTTGCCTTACTTAATTCTTCTTGAAGAGTTTTTTCTTTCTCATTTCTTTCCTTTGATTTTCTCTTAGAGAAAATTATTGCGTGGGCCCTTATATTATATTTAATCCAATCCCAGACACTCCGATGGTCTGTGAGTTCCTTTCTTCCTTCTGCAGCCCATACTGGAAGCAATTCTGTAACACTGTTTACATACGCATTGTCCGCTAACAGCGAGCAGTTTAATTTCCAATATCCAGGACCCTTTTGCCCGTTTTCTAGCTTTCCAATTTCTAGCGAGATTGCGTCGTGGTCTGTTCTAATGGCGGGAATTATCTCACTCGATCTCACCATGTCAAATAAATTGTTTGATATTAGGTAATAATCAAGTCGACAAAATACCTACCAACTAACCAACTACCAACTCATACTGATTGAGGTCGGAGTTAGTAATAAGATGTCTTTGCTCCAAGGGAGTAAGGAACCTCTTTCCCTCGATTTGAATCTATGTTGAGAAACAAACAAAATGCACTTACTCAGTAATCGCTCATTACAATTTTTTCAAAATCTCAGCCTGAGATTTATTCTTATAACACTCTTAAAACGTTGCAAATTTCAGCCTCAATATTCTTATAAAATAATTTCTTAAAAAATAGCTTAATATGTTTTGGTTTCCACAAGGAATGATAACATTTCCAGGGGGGGGCGTGCGACAAAATTGGACTTTCCAGAGGGGAGGGGGGGAGGGGACCGTCTTGAGTGCCAATTTTTGGAAAATCCTGAGGGGATGGGGGGTCTTAGGAAAAATCCCTTCCGTGGGGGGGTATGGATATTTTCTGGAACTACACAATAACATAATTATTTAACGTGGTAAACCTTTGGTAAGACTTCACTAAGATCGGTTGGTCCTTTATATACACAAATTTTAGTGTCTCACCATATTTTGGAGTTTTCCATTCTAGTCAGAACCGTAAAATATTGATCTGATTAATCAAATATTGGCGTTCTGCTATTTTCAATCACCTCAGAAGAAAGGAGCCAGTAGCTTCCCTCTTGAAACCCGATGTAATCGGCCTCCTTGAATTTTCCGCTGTCGCTCTTGCTCCGCATAGTCGTTCTTTAGGTATGAGACAAATGCGCCAATATCGGTCCCAGACACTTTATTTCCCAGTAAAAACGTCCCGCCTCCGAACGAGGCCCACAAGCCGTCCACGAAACGTTGCTTGGAGGGCTGCTTGGAGTCGAAGACGCCCACATTTAGCACTATATTTCTTCAAAAAAATAATAGGGACCTTTAGATCGGAGGACGAGGACGACTACGACTACGAGTTTTCTGTTCTGAGCACGCGCACTTCGAAAAATGTCGGCCTTCAAACCTTATGCGCATGCTCAGTACGGAAAACTCGTACTCGTAGTCGTCCTCGTCCTCCGATCTAAAGGTCCCTAATATTATAACATAGCTAGCAGAGCCACGCAATCAAATTCAGTAACGTACGCGTGCTCCAATTAAGCAATAGTGCACTCTCGCGCTGATGGCGTGAGCAAATCGCTTTGCCAGAAAATTTTTTTTTCGCGCGAGCGGCCATTGTTTGCGTGGGGAAAAATATGCAGATATTTCGCGACAATAATGGATAGAAACAGAGACTCCACCCACCAGTCCCAAAACAAAGACAATTTCCGACCTTTTCTCTTGGGCTGGAGTTCTTAAATGAGGCAGAAAAAGAGAAAAACAACGGAACAGGAGACTCGGCATCGGCGCCATCACGATTCGCTTCACTATTCGAGGGTGAAATGCAATTTTGACAGAAAGACACTCTGGTAAAACCAAACAAGTTACAAACTGGTCTGTTTCATCCTTCAAAGGTAAGCTTAAATTTTTCCGTTTTGAAATTGTTAAATATGAAACTCGAGCTTTCAAAAGAAAGATTGAAATAAAACCAATTCCTATTTTGTTTATTTCGCTTACCGCGAACAATCACTTCTGATATTGTTGTCCGTTATTCGCGTCGGATTTTATGCACAATTCCACCGGCTATGTTATAAAACAATTGGTTCATGCTTTTAGCTGTGCACTATCGAGTTATGGAGCACTTGGGAAGTTTGGAGAGCACTCAAGAAGCTAGAGTTGCCCTCGGCTACGCCTCGGGCAACTCTTACGCTTCTTTCGTGCTCTCCAAACTTCCCGCGTGCTCCATAACTCGATAGTGCACGCTAAAGCATGAACTAATTGTTAAATAATAAAAGAGAAACATATTGTAATATTACACCAAAAAACACAAAACTTCCCATTTATTTAAAGTGGTAGAAAATCGCAGGAAAACGTCAGCCTTTTAATAGCTTGTGAAATTTAATCCAATTGTACGCTATACGTGCTTGCCTGCATAGCTTGTGAAATTACGTGCTTGCCTGCCTTGCCGGCATTAAAGTCTGCCGACAGTCGCGATCCTTTTCTAAAGTTTCGCTTGACAATGTGCTAGAAGTATTGGTCGATAAACTTGGAATTCCCGATAAAAGCAAATGTGTAGAAAATATATATCAATATCAATTTCCTGGACATTAGATTATGAGAATGGTGAATTTGACCCGCATCAATGCGATATTCTTACCTTGACTCGAGATTCCCCCGATTCATGGTTGAACATACACAAACCCACTCTCCCGCATTTTTTCGTTTTGAATCTATCTCTCCGATTACTTTCAATGTGAAGTCCCCAAAGAGCTTCCCAGAAGAAAAGTACGTCTTCCCTTCTTCAATGAGCAATGAATCGCTCCACGTCAGTCTCCCGGGTCTGCAAAGCCACGAACAAAATTCAGCTTTCAAACCTTTTAAGATTGCAAAATGATGATACTTTTAGCATTAACTGATAAATAGGGGGCTTAAAGTACCTCAACTGTTTCTTCACCCGAATCGCGCGACATATTCCGCGGAAAATGTGGGAGATAAATTCAACCACGCACTACCTGTACACTGCGGTGAGTGCAAGGAAGCTTCTGACAACTCCGTCAATCAAAAATCGCAGATGAGTGACATCGGCTAGAAATGAAAAGGCTTTCTTTTTATCTCAGGTATCTATTCTGGGCAACGTCGCTTGCGTAAGATGTCATTTCCAAAACAGAGGGTAGTGATTCCGACTGGATTACTGGCATCTCATAAGGAAGTTCTTATTGCAGGAGATTAATCCTGGAGAACACGCGTGAACAAAAGAGTTTCGAGTGGGTAACTATTGATAACTTGCCATCCTGCCATAAAACAAATACCCCTTTCGTTTTTATCAAATAAAGCATTTCCTTGGGGAAAGTACCGTACCTGCGCGCTATGCAAAAGCGTTATAAGGGGCAGACAATTAGAAAATATTCCGGTCCATTGCACGAGTTTTATCTTTTCAATTACAAGTTGTCTCCAGAATTCCTTTTTTAACGTTGTAGGTCTTTCGGGATGGGGAACTGCTTGCACCCATTTTTGTTTTTTTGGAAATAGGAACCCTTGTTATAGTGTAGCTGGCCATTGTTAGTTTCCTATCAGCGTTTTGTTTTGATTTGTTCTGTAATTTTTGTTTCTGTTTTTTCGAGCTTATGGTAGTATAAAACTCACATCTAAATGAGTAAGTTAAATGATTTAACTCACGGTCATTGAGTGGTCAGGCTATTCTTCTGTCCGCATTGTACAATAAGCTCTATTTTTGGCTTTTCTAGCAATTTATTTTACAAAGTCGTGTCTGGCAGACGGAGGTGAAACATTTCATCCCACGACCTAAGTGCGCAGTTGTTCTTCTAAATAGTGAGAATCGAAGGGTTCAACATATGAAGAATAACGCAGGGGTTTCCAGAAAAAAAAAGAAAAGAAATTTCCAATATTAATATTTCTGGTCATTTCTCGGCTGGCATAAACAAAAAGAAAGGTTTAAGCTGATTGGCTTGGAGAGAAACTGCACCCTGAATAAAGTTAAAGTAGACCTTCGATCATTACCGTTCACTTACAAACAGGAATTGTCATTTCACATCTAGTTTACTTTCTGATATGTTGTTTTGCGACCATGTCCGGTGCGGTCGAGGAAAAGGGTACGGTGAAATTGTATAAAGCAAAAGCTCTCCGGACACTCTCGTAAGTGGACATTTCTACTTTGCAACACGTTCACTTTGTCACACCCCCAAATTAACTAGATTACCATAGCAGGCCGCAAACACTTTCAACGACCTAACTTGTTTTGAGCTCTAGCTGGTAAGCGGACACACGAGTAGACACGCTAATCGCGTGGTCTGAGTTAAAATATCTCAGGTAACGTTTGCCGATAAACTTAATTTGTGATTTGTTGTTGGGGTTGCAAAATGAGAGGCCGGGGAGACAGAGTGTAAAGTAACACGGTCAGAGAGGGGGGCAGTGATTTAATTATTCAATGGAAATGGAGGTTTATATCTTATTCATAACAAAAACCTCCTTTCGTGTGATTGTGTGGAAAATGAAACAGGTATGGAAGGTACTTATGCCATCTTATAAAACTGTCATCCATCCTTTTCATTTTCTGTCTTTTTCTCAAAATGGTTTATATAAAGGCTCATGATCTGCTAAATTATCAGCCTCTCCCCAGAGTCAGTTGCACTTTAGCAAGTCTCCCAGGCAAGCTAGCACAGACGTTTGATAGTATTTCTAAATAACACTTTTTCTCATGATCAGTAGGGTGAAAAACTTTAAATGTGAAGATATTGAAGGGCCGCAGCCGGGATAAAACATCATGTTTTTAGACAGAGTTCGTTTCCAAAATTTTAAAAACCATCAAGCCCATGCAGTATCCCTTGCAATTTATTCTAGCGTGTTGAAAATATTACAAGCTCCATAAAACAAGCATATCATGATAAAAATTCAGGCTTGATGGGGATTCAAAGCGGTATCGCAGAGGTCATGGGCTCAAACCTCGTTCGAGTCTAAATATTTTTTAAGGTGGCCCAAAACAGTTTCCAGCACATTTCAAGACGTAGATTTTGATGTGTCATTATAACCACACTTTCACAATTGATGCTACAATCATGGCATCAAAAAACTGCCCAATCTTTGGTTAACACATTGGTCTTATATTCGTGACACAATAGGTTACCATAGCAGCAGTATGACCTGCTAAAAACACTCTTAATTTCAGCTTTAGAAGCTTATATTTCAAAAACGGCAAGGTGAAATTTTTTCCTTATTATAGAATTTTGATAAGCAGGACAAGATGCAGCTTCTGGCTGAGTTTAAAAAAATTCTGTACATGGGCTTCATTTTGTCCAAACGGGTGCAAAACCAAAAGTAGACACAACAGTCTCGCAAAAAAGAAATCTCGCTAAGGGAACAAAAGTTATACGTTATCAAAATGCGATTGTACATTCCATGTCATCCTCAGCTACAAATGTTTGTTTTACAATTGACTTTTTCTCGCTATAAATTCGTTATAGTGTGACCTAGCCATAACGTAACATAGCCATTTTAAACGGGAGAATAGACACAGTCTACAGCAAGTATAAAATCGCAACGAGAAAAACAAATCATATCATACAGGGTATTTGAATGATTGGAACTGGGATTCCACTATTAAATAAAGCCAGGAGCCGTCCCGCCAACCTCCAGTGCCCAAGGGGTCTCCCTTTGACGAGTAAAATCGTCTGGCGTTAGACACACACAATCAGTTATCAAGCTATACCACCCCTATTTTGAAATCTTGTTCCGTTTTTCAGGCGTCCATTTTATGCATCATCGACCTGAGGGGATTATCTTATAAGAGTAAAGCCTGTACGTTCCCATTTTTAAATGAGGGAGTTAGAGGGGGTGGTGATTTACCATCGGCCAAAAATGAAATCATTCCTATAGAGGAGAATCTATCGAAGACGCGTAGGAGATAATGTGAAGTGAAGTGCCAAAATTTGATGATTAACCACATCCAGCTCAAAAAATACAAACTCCATCTTGGGGAAAGCGAAATAACGCTCCATCATCCATGCCCGCAAAAACACAAAAATCACCAATCCGAGATCGGCTAGCAGACGGTTGCCGGAACCGCTGCCCCCTTTGCAGCGATAAATTGATCAGTATGAAATGAGTTAGCCCAATTGTAAATGGTTTAAATGAACATATAGGTTTGTTTTAACTGTGCTATAGAATTATATTCAGATAGTATTGTAATTAGATTTTAAATATTATAGTAGAGAGCCTATCCCTCTGCTATTTGTTTTAAACTACACGTAAATAATGTAACAGAACTTGCTCAAAATTTTCGTGCTACATGGTATTCAAGATATCAGTGGGAAATTTAAAGAAGCACCATTGAGTGTTTATTCAGTAATGGTAGCTCATAAAAAGCCAATGTTGATATGAAGACGTATGGGCGCGATTGTGGAGAGCAAGTTCATTCGACCGGCTTAACTTTACTGATTTCCAGTGTTATTGAACAAAAATTATACTTGATGGAATGTCATGCAAAATGAACTCTAGTGCAGCCCTTTAAATGATTTCGAAATACCCGAAGAACTTTTAATAACGCCGCTCTTTAACTTTCTACGAGGTATTTTGTTGACTTCTTTTCGGAACAACGTTGGGGACCTGGGGCTCGTTTCTCAAAAGACCCGGTGACCTAACGGGCCCGAAATCATATTTTGAAATCAAAATCTCAAGAAAAGTAGGGTGTGTTCTGATCTCTAAAGGAGTCCATTTTGTTTCTTTAGCAGATAGCTTTACTGTATAATTTTCAAAACTTTTAAAACTCCAATCTGGCCCCGGTTGTTCAAAGGTTGGATAACGCTATCCAACTGGTGATTCAACATGCTTAAATAAAAGTATCTATAGAGGTAATGTAATTGAAGGGCTATTTACTACCCATGTAAACCATGCGAGCGTTAGCCCTACTGGTGGAATTGGGTCCACACAAGGACAGAGAAAGACTCCGACAACCGTACGAAGTGAGCCAACGACCTTCTGGTTACATCACCGTTGCGCATGCTCTATCGACTGAGCTACAAAGTCAGACGATACCTTTGCGATGCTCTACAAATTGAGCTATGAAGCTACACATTGGTAGAGCATCGCACCGGTATCGCGGAGATCACGGGTTCGAATCCCGTTGAAGCCCTGATTTTTTCAGGCTTCTTCTTTCCAATTACTTAAATTGGAAAATTCACTGCGATGATCACTCTTCACTTTCGTCTACAACTGCAGCGCAAATATGAATTATTTCATATATACTTCACGTCAAGAGAAGTAATGTTTTGTACAGTTGGTAGTACTGAGCATTTTTCTTACGAAATAAAATACCGGGAAACTCATAAAAATCAGTTCTCGTTACGTTCGGAGGGCTTGCTTCTTTCGGGGCTCGCTTTTGATTGGCTAAAAAACTCCGACTATGAGCCAATAGGCGGAGTTTTACGTCATATGGAAAATAGTGCGCCAAGTTTAAATTTTTTTGCTTTGTAAAATTGTGGAAATAAAAATCGGCGGCAAAACCCGGTTTGAAAATTTACTAGAACAATTATTCCATTCGCCCTTGTTGGATATGAAGAGATTATAACCAACTCGCGCTACGCGCTCGTTGGTTATTTTATCACTTCATATCCAACGCGGGCTCATGGAATAATTGTTATATGGTCAGTTATGAAAATAACCCAAACATGCGGGGTTTTCTTTTTTAGAAAACAGTCCTATGAAAATACGCATGCTGATTGGTTTAAAATCAGGTTTCTATAAGTCGACGGAGACACGGAACTAGCATGAGCTTTTGATGATGGCGCGAGTAAAGAGAATGCACATTTTGATAATAATTGTAAAAAGGTTTTCCTTTTTTCGTCGCGGTGTTTTCTCAAAGAAATAGAAAACATGTAATCCGTGTTTCTATCTCTCTTGAAAGTTTGGGAGAACTCGAAAAAGCTGTGGAAACACTCACCTGCGGTCTCGTGTTCCCACAGCATTTCTCGTTCTCCTAAACTTCCACTCGTCTTTCTAATTAACAATTAGATTATGAGCTCGAGATTTCTATTTAAACAATAGAGTGTTTCTGTCCAGGAACTACCGGCTGATAGTTGCCCCGCGGAAATTTGATGTTCTTAAAACAAATATTTGCCCGAGAAGCGAAGCTTCGAGGGTAAATATGCTAGTCTTAAGAACATCAAATTTCCAAGGGGCAACTATCAGACCGATAGTTCCGAGGCATAAACACTCTATTGGTGTTTCCTATTTTCTGTTGTATCCTCTCCGATGATATTACTTCTATACATATACTAGTAATAGTTTTCACTAGAGCTGCCCCCGCTTTTGAAGATCTGTTTAACACCTGTAAATGGTTTTTACTGAATATAAATACTGTGCATACGACTGTTAAAAAAGAAACGTTTGAATATTTATTGAAGTTAACATCCATGACTGGTAAACATATTTTTCTGTAAATGGCAATTAAATCTATTACAGCCATACATTTTCAGTTTTGTCATTTTTTTGTGAAACAGCAACGTATTGTGTGTTAAGAAATTTGTTTATTTTACTGTAAAGAAAATATTCTGTGTAAACAGGCTTAGAAGTTTGAATATCGCAATTGGTGCGATTTAACCTTCCTGGATTTGTGTGCATTGAGTTACAAAAATAGGTCACATATTGTTATCTAAACCCAACTGATTTAATCCATATGCTGTCACTACTGTCAAAAGAATACTGCTATTCAAATTCACAGAACTCGAGCATGAGCGACAAAAAGAATCAAATGTTCTTAGTGTCATGAAAAGGCTCTCTTCCTCTTCAAATTGAGATAACCAAATGTTCTGTTCTCAAATATCTAGCTAAAACAGGCATTACAATCCCTAGCCGCAAATGAACTACAAAGATCTATTATGTATGACCAAACAGGCTTCCTAATTTCCCTCAATAATGAACAATCTTCTCTCGAAGAGATATAATGTGAGCAAACATTGAAAAGCAGGTCTGCAAACTAGTACGTAGATTTGATAAATATGGAAGAAACAAATGCGTAGATATTTCCAAATAAGCATCAACAGCACATAAATAAATAAATGGGTTAATTAACAAAAACAGAATTCATAAAGTGCCCTCTTCGAACTGTAACCACCTACTTGTGAATTCATAAAGTGCCCTCTTCGAACTGTAACCACCTACTTGTTTATCTTCGACAGCGACACATTCAAATGGAAATTGATCTAACAAACTCCGAATCTCTTTCTGACAATATCAATGCAACTCTGAGTTGAGATTCTGTTCTGACATTATCTTTCTGATTTGTTGGATCGAGTCTATCGATCATCTTTCTAATCTGTTGGATCGAGTCTGTCGACCCCGTTGCTGATTTGTGTCTAACAAATCAAATTTTGTACCGAATTATTTTATTCAGTGCTGTGAATGCTTTTGAATTCAAATAAATCACTGAACTACAAAATAATCACCCTATCAAAGGCTGCTACGGCCCGGTTTAAACGTCG
>JAHPZR010010158.1:50000-85000 GCA_019787425.1 Platygyra sinensis
CAGAAGATCTTCCAAGAAAGGGGGAACTGTTTGAGACATGTAACGAAAATGGGTGGATAGGACTCACTGAAGCGCACACGATATCCTTACGCAGATGTCACACAACTCCCTATAACTACCCATAACGGTTCCAGAGCTCAATAAATATATTTTCACCACACCTTATCAAAGAAAAAAAAATGTCAAATCAAGAAAACTCAACCTCCTGTCAGCTCACATCAGCAAAGGCTTTTTGTGAATGGATCTTGACATGGATTGAGTGCTGCTGAATTCGAAACTGCAGCAATGGAAGCCTCGGACACTCAGTCAGAAGATGATGTTGTCAGTGTCGGTCGGGAGGGCTCAGATAGCGAAACCTTTCGACAAACCTTTGGTCAATAAAGTGTTTCGCGGTTTATAACAAGTTACATGTACGCATTGCGGACCTGCTGCCTTGCGCTTCGCGCCACATGCACAGCGCAGGGGGGAGCGGGACTGACAGCAGACAATACAACAATGAATGATGCATCAGACATGTCTTGATTTGATGGCCTTTGGAAGTGGTAGACGGCTTGAATGCGGCACAGAGCTTTGCAGAATCACTAATTAAACCTCCATTGCAAGTAAAGTATATTCTTTGGTCGCTTTTGCCGTTGTAATCTGGCTCTGGTCCGAGACTGAAACATCACTCGAGAAGGTAAGAGGAGCAAAATCACTTAGTTGTGCTGGGCAAATAGATCTTGACGAATTTTGAAACAGTAGGAAACCTAAATAATTTACAACCGTGTTTAGTGAAATTGTGGAAGACACATCATTTTCATAATTTCGTGACCAACTTCAGGGAGAACCCTGCTCGTCACGCTAGCAACTTGGTGCATGGGCCGTGCGTGAGGGTTGACAAGGTTGTTCAATAATTGTGGTATAATTTTATAAAAAGCAACAAAATTGTTAACTATCATGTTGGCCCAAGCCTGTCCCAAGCTTCAAATAGACTTTATCGCCACCACGTTGGATCGCAGGCGTCCCAAGCTCACGTTTAGAGAAAGCGAAGAATTGATTATCTATTTATTCATAAAGGCGTCACAGCTGTGAGAGTTGGAATGTGACCTTTCATCTTACGCGGTGTTATGTTACACGAGAACCGTTGAAAATTTGAGCGCGTTATAAGACGTTGTATGGGGAATAAAATATCGTTGATTTACAACGCTAAATACTTTGAAATATCCACGTTTTTTAAGTAAAATGATTAAAACAAACTTACCTCCTGTGTGTCCATTGTGCTTCTTCGTTATTTTTGCTGTTTTGGGCGTTTTATGCCATCACTGTTCTTCCCTTCATAAGATGGAGTCAAGGCAGCACACTCAAGTTTCGACCGTTGCCAATGTTGTCGGACGGATTTTCTGGACGCAAACTGCCTCCGAGTTGACAACGGTCGAAACCTGGGGCTGGGCTAGCATGAAGTTCTTGCCTGATGACGTCAGAAGTGGAAGAAAGGCCAAGGCTCGTCACAGGCAACGGGCCGCACAGGAGTCAATGGGTTAAAGCTGAAATTAAGGGTGTTTTTAGCAGGTCATAGTGTTGCTATGGTAACCTATTGTGTCACAAAAATACTACCAACGGGTTCACCATTGATTTGGCAGTTTTTTGATACCACGATTGTAGAATCAATATTATTGATAAAGGTGGCAATTATGACCCATCAAAATCTATGTCTTTGAAAGTGCTGGCAACTGGTTTGAGCCACCTTATGTATTTTTACGAGTAACAAGGAACAGACAACCAGCAGAAGGCATTTTTGGGAAAATTTGAAGAACATAGATTTGCTATGAGGCAAGGAATTCCACTTTTAATTTTTCGTACAATTGTCTCTAAATTTTCCATCAAATTGCAAATTGGTTTTACAGACAATGTGTGGAAAAATGGAAACCTTAATAATTGTGGCATTTCTAGTGAGGTTAATTCTCTCAGTCACAATCAATAAATTATTTTAGCTAGCTATGTAGTATCTTGCCTGAGTTTTTAATTCATAAATAATGAGTTGTTGGACATAAGATTATCCACTTTTCCTCTACCAGTATAATAAATATATCAATCGATAAAGAGTTCACGTATTGGTCTGTCATTTTTAACTCTTGGAAACTGTTGCCATCCTCCATAAAATTATGCAAACAGTGTCTTTCATTTTTTATTACTAATCCTTGCATAATATTGTCTGTAGAGCATTATACATGCATAATGGCTGGCAGGGTATAATTAGGATCTCTGTCCTATTATTTTGTTGGAGGTCTGTCAGGCATTTAATCATGTTTAATAACAATGCCAATGAATATTAACTCATTTAAATGAGATAAATATAATTGAAACATAATCATATTTGATTATTAACAGTGGACTTGGATTGAAACTGGAACGCAAAATGGAAGACTCTGAAATGATGAGTGAGAAGATGACGGCAGCAGGAAGCATTGCTGATATTGACGGCATCTACACAGCTGGATTGAAGAAGGGAGATGAACAGGAACAGCCTATGTTAGGAGATAAGGACAGACGAGAAAGTGATCCAGGAATCTTGCCATCACCCATGGCTCAAGCCTCATTTGTCTCTAAATATATTACACTATGGTTTGTAAAAATGCATAGCTAGGAGTACAGTTAGGACACTTGTACTGTGAACACTTGACATTTTGATTCTGCTTATGACTCCATCAATTACATGTACGATCAAGTGAAAACTCCATTGTTGAAGTCACAAGCAGAAGCAGAAGAATAAACCAATGACAATGTTCTACTCTGGGCTCTTCTGCTTCTGCTTGACTCTGACAATCTAGTTTTCACTGGATTATAAGTGACGGAGTCGTAAACTAAGAGAACCAGAAGAAATGGAAACGTTCTGATTCTTCTGACTCTGATTCCGGACTCCGTTTCTGTTGAGCTAATGACTCCGCTTACGACTCCAATTTTTGATTTTCACTAGGTCATAAGGTCTCATTCCGACTCTGACTCCAACTCCGTCACTTGTGAAAACCAACCTTTAGCATTTTGTAAGAGTAAAAAAATTGAATACTCTTGTCAAAAGGATGAGCCTGCATAGTCATTACAAAATGTACAAACAAATATCAAGTATTCATGGTTGGAGTGTCCTCACTGTGATACTTTGTAAGTGATTTTGAGCCTTAAAGTGCCACTGTGATCAAATTTTTACCTCTTGTTTTCTTAGGTAGATCACAAAGAATTCTGTGAAAGAATGAAAACGCTGTTTACCATTTGCAAATACCTGCATTGGTTCCGGGGATATTTAAGTTTGAAAAATGTGTAAAATATGCAAATAAGATGACAGATGACGTCACATACTCAACCCAAAATAACATCATATATATAAATAGAGCCATCGTGGCCAATTTGCAGCGCAGACCATTGAAACTTGGTAGGCTAATAGCTCTACAGAAAACACACCTACGGCTATAAAACATTTGGTTCCCATGGCAACTCACTCTTTTCCAGTCCCTGTCCACTTGATTTCAATATGTAAGTGATTATCAGCCCGAAAAACATTTAAAAAGGCCACAAACTCAAGCTAACACATTTACATGCCTGTTGGAACATACATGTCTATGAGGCACCATTTGCAAATATGAAAATGGGACATCAAAGGTGGCCAGAAATGCCTTTAATACTGGGAGGTCTGGAACCTAGTATGTTGCCATGGTAACAAAACTGTTAAAGGAGAACGGAAGGCTACAGGGTATAGTTTTTGAAACGAACTGACATTGTAGAAAGAACATAAATTGCGAAGAATTGACTGAAAAAAGTTCGTATTTCAGTGCAAATCAATTAGAAAAGTAAGAGAATTCGCCAAATTGAACATCCGCCATTTTGTTAGCATTCTCTTCCGGTTACTTCCAAATAAGGATTACCGGCCGCCATCTTGTGACGTCAAAGCGCTCATGTTTGCGTGCTGCTCGCCTCGGTGCTTTGTTTTGGTGTTCTCGCTCTTCATTAGTCGTCGGATAAGTTGCGGATTTTCGCAGCTATATTGTTGTAGTTTGGGACACCAGAACGCTTGATAACACAGTTACAAATATGGCTGAGTTTGAACCCTATTCCTTCGAACCTATGCGAGATTTCTCGGATTCTGATGGAGAGAATACAAATATATACAGCTGACGGCCAAAACGAGCTTGGAAGGAGGGAATATACCTCTTGGTGTAATTGATCGTAATTGCTAGCACTGTGAAAACTGGGAATATCAGCGAGAGAGAGAGTATGTTTGTTGCAACAGAATGGCGGAGCCATGACAAAAATATCAGGTGAAATATTGTGATTAGAAGGATAATAAACATGAAACGATTCAGTCATTGTTTTCATTTAGTCCTTACATTGAAATTATGAAAACCCAGCCAGTTGTTTTCAGTTTGGCATTGCTGCTTTTTCAGTATTATATGGCTTAGATTTAGAAGACCATCCCCCTATTCACTGTATAAGTCGTCATCCTGATTTCAAAACTGTATGTTCGTGAAGAGAAGTGCTGAAGACGGCCATTGTCAGTGGTTTGACTCTGACACGCGCGTGGCATACGGGGGCTACGGAACTTGCAACGTGTACACAACACATCTATAACATTGTAAACCTTTTTTTTTATTCTGGGATGAACATCAATTAGCCGCACGGACCCAGCATTTCATAAATTTTGCGAAGGATTTTAACACGGTTAATTCTCATCGTGTAAAACTTGATTAGCCCTATCAATAATGCAACTTATTTATGAACGATTTATTAGTAGCGGCCAACTAAAAGAACGAATCTTTTTAGTAACTTTAGACTTAGTGAAAGAATTTCTCCGCGTTCATTGAACTCAGTCAATTGTATTTTACACACAAGGCCATTGCCTAAATTTCTTGTAGGTTCTGCGAAATGAAATTAATAAACAGAAGCGACTGACTTCTCTGTGTAGCTACACCACGATCAGCGGGGTGAAAGCAAATTGTCACGGCAATTACAAGTGCGACTTTCGCTCTGGATTGCTCTAACTCTTGCGAATTACTATCGCAGGCATCCAATATTTGATTGAGGGACTAAACTAACAAATACGAATTTGTGAACGAAAGATAATTTGTTTAAAGCTTGCTCGCCAGAAAGTAACTCACTGCCAAAAGGTCATATCAGGTTATATCAGTTACCTCTTCGTGTAGAGCTCTATTTCTTCGGCGCTCGCTGGACGGCCTTAGGCTTAACTTTTTTATGTGTTGAACCAAAGTTGGAACAGAATCCTCGTTTAATCGACGTCTGCTCAAATTGCTTGGCAAAATATGTAGTCAGTACTCACTTTCAAAACACGTGGGCTCAAAGTGTTCGCGGAAACCCGGGGTTCAAAACAGACGTGACAGTGCTTCATTTGAGGCAATTTTTCTCACTTTATCTGAGCAAGCCATTTGCTTATTTAAAGACCTTTACCTTTTAACGGAAGACGATGAAAACTAATTCCTCTTTTAATTTAGAATCGCTAGGGGATCTATTGGAATAGTCTACGTACGGCTATGGAGTGAGCCATTTTCCCAGGGCACTTGCGAGCAAGAGAATTATATTTTGCGCGAAGGCAAGTGAGCGCAATGACGTCATGCCATGCAGCCCAGCCTTCAACATGGCGGCCAAAATGGCGGACCTACATGGTGTGAATGTCAGGAGCTATTTTGCAGCCAGAACGCATTAAGAAAGAACAAATACGGACAAATACTGCAATTTTTACTCAATAAAAATTATTTGCTTGGTTGCAAATATGTAAAAATAACTTCGTTTTTCACCTTCCGTTCTCCTTTAAGCTCAAGTTGTGGAGCACATTTAGTAGAATGTTACTGCAAAAAATCAAACATTTCTGATACAAATTGGCTGAGATATCCTTTTTCGTCATATTTGATCAAAATTTGGTTGAGTGTATGACGTGATCACTCGGCTAATTTGCATATTTTAAAAACTTGAATATCTCTGGAACAAAAAGAGATACTTTTCTTCTCATGATTAGACTACAGTGCAGCTCAGATATATCCGAACTGCGCATACGCGTATTATACGCGCGTATTTTGCGTATATGCGTATGTCAATACGCGCACATACGCACGTATATACGCGCGTATATGTCCCTTTGTTATGCATTCCCATAAGTTTCTTCATATGAAGCATTGTTGGTCAAACAAGACGTATTTTATTTTTATGGGAATGGAAAATGCTTCAAAGCGAAATTTGCATATTGGTAAAACTTCATGCCGATGAATGAAAGCTATCATATTTCGAACTTTTTAATCACTTCGTAAATTCACCGGCAAACTACCGTTTCTTTGACACTTGCTTGATCTTAAGTTACGGAAAATGGGAAGAAAATTGAAACAGTCGCTTTAAGTCCCTATTTTAACACGTGAACTTTATGTTTTTACAAGGAAAGATCTGTGTTTCGGTACGTGTCGGCAAGTTGTTTGCGAAATGTTTATCTAGCGGTCTTATTAAGATCGATCTCCTCGTCGAAAAAAATACATCTCCGTTAGATTTGACACAGATCATTCATTTAAACGGTAAAATGCTCTTTGCTTTACGAAAAAATCGTTTATCAAAGTTTCTATGGTGTGCCTCTCACGTTAAGTTATTTTTTACTTCAAGGAAAAGTTCTGTTTTTCCGCACGTGTCGGCAACTCACTTCACTTGCGAGATGTTCATTGCCGAAGACCTTGTCAAAAATATTATATCTCCGGTTGTATTTGGCACAAATCGTTCATTCAAACGGTAAAATGCTCTTTCTCAAACCAAATAAATGTTTATCAATGTGTCTGTGGCGCGCCGCTCACATTTTTTTACTTTCTGTGTTTCGGCAGTCGCGTCGGCGGCAGGTCTGTGACTTGTGTGATCTTTATTGTCTCAAGCGTTCCGAAGACCTTGTCGAAAAAATTATATCTCCGGTTATATTTGACACAAATCGTTCATTAAAACAGTAAAATGCTCTTTCTCAAACCAAATAAATGTTCATCAAAGTTTCTGTGGCGTGCTTCTCACACTGAGTTGTTTTTTACTTCAAGGAAAAGTTTTGTTTTTCGGCAGACGCGTCGGCAAGTCTGTGACTTGCGTGATGTTTATTTTCTCAAGCGTCCCGAAGACCTTGTCGAACAACTTCGTTCTCCGGTTAAATTTGACACAAATCGTTCATTCAAACGGTAAAATGCTCTTTCTTTAACCAAATAATTGTTTAGCAAAGTTTCTATGGCGGGCTGCTCAAGTGTAGTTATATTTTACTTCGAAAGTTCTGTATTTCGGCACACATCGGCAAGTCACTTGCGAGATGTTTAGTAAGCGTTCCGAAGACCCTGTCGAAAAAATATATCTCCGGTTCTGTTTGACATAAATCGTTCATTCAAATGGTAAAATACTCTTTCCCTAACGAAAGTTTCTACGATGCACCGCTCACATTTTGATATTTTTATCTTTCTTCAAGCAAAGTTGTGTGTTTATAATTTCGGCAGGCGTTTCCATGTTTCCAAGTCGCTTTCTTGTACCGTGTTTCCTTGTGTCGAAAAAATGTTTTCTTTCGGTTGTTCGCTCCATGAAGATGGGATTGTCGAAGTGTGTATCCCCAGTAAATTTTTGATTTAGCGGCAAAATAATCTCCCGTTTAATAATATTCAGTCAGTTATAATTTTCTGTCAAAGTGCAAAAATAGTTTCGGTTAACATTTGCCAAGTCTAGTCTGAAGACATACGCGCGTATACTGTATACGCGTATTCAAAATAAAACTCTTTTTTGCTCTGTAGCAAGAAACAATGACCTGTTAAGCTGTGTTAAGAAAAGAAGAGACAAAAGGTTAGCTCATACATACTAATGAGGCATACGCGCATACACTGTATACGCGTATGTGCGTATATGCATACGCGTATACGCGTATTGGGCTGACGCGAATTACGCGTATATTTTGGTTCGGATATATCTGAGCTGCACTGTACTTGTTTATGCTTTAAAATGGCTTCGATAGAAAAGATGCGATTTTTGTCATAGTGGCACTTTAAAAAGTGAAACTAAGTGAGGTTATGAAGAGAATGGAAGGTAGTAGTATCCCCCATCTCCCCTATCATACTTGCCTCTTACTCTACCTTTTCCCGGGTTAGCTCAATGGGCACTGAACAACCCGGCCAAGAAGCTACACTTTTAGGCTGGCCTAAATCTATATATTTTGTAAATATGCATAATATGTAAAATTGAATTTAGAAGAATTAATCAAAGCAGAATGATCCATAATACGTGTAGGTCATATCTGTTTGTGAATATCCCATTCTATAATGTGACTCTATACATGTACATTGTATTTTTATGGCAAAACTGTCATGCAACACACCTCAGACTAATTTTACTCAGTTCAAATGCATTTTAAGTACAGGTAATCACACTTTGGCGAGTGCAATTTCAGCTTTTTGAAAAACTCACAAGTGCAAATAATTTCAAATTGAACGAGAAAAACCATATGATTACTTATTAATAATGCAAATATGAAAAAATTCGCAGCGAAAAAAATGCCGGAAGATGTTTCTTGGAGCCATTTTTGTCGAATTGGAGAAAACTTTTTTCAAAGTTTCCATACAAAATTTTTGTCATTGCTTTACATTACATTGTACTGTATATCATTGGCCTAAACAATTTCTCATTGTCTTTCTGCAAATAATAATCCAGAATTACAATGTGTAATTTGCACTGGTGTTACACTTTTTGCATCGGTATTACACTTTTTGCACTGGTGTTACACTTGAACTGCAGTGCTCTCAGCCAATCAGATTTGAGTAACTTTTTTCATGTGTATTATAAATGAATTAATTTTTTTATTAATCAATTCAGTTCATACCTATAAAGCAACCAAAAACAAATCTTGGGTGTTATTTCAAATTTGTGATTAGAGCATAGGAATCTACCGGGGATTGTTTTTTTCCTATCTCTCTAATGCAGATTCTGCCTGTAGATAACATTGTGTTGGTGATTCAAAAAATTGTGTATCTCCTGGGTCTGAGTTTTTGAGACATCCAGAGAGTCTGGGTTTTTCAGGTCTAAGGTCAGAGTTTTAAAGACACCTAAAAGTATTAATTCAGTCTGAATCCAGCCAAGCAGGTTGGTTTACTATATGTGGAATCAACAGAAGAAAGTTCTGTGAACCAGCCCAGTTTAAGCATTCAACAAGAAACAGTAATACAGCAATAACTGTCTATTATCAGGGACACAATCTGTGTTGAACAAATTATATACATTAAAAAAAAAATCCAGCTGATTTGGATTTGAATCACCTTTATCAGTACAACATTTACATTAAGTGCACATGTCATTCTAAAAATGCTTGATTCCAGCTCGACCAAATGCTATCTACACTGTAATCTAATTCTGAGCTTTGTTATTAAGCTATGGTCATTTGTGCTGCTTATACATTCATTCAGCTGACTTGATCTCTGTTAGTACATGCCTGAGTACTCCTCTTCCTTCTTATGGGGAGGGGGGTGGGTAATATGTTTTATTATCAGTCAATAGTAACAGAATTCTTTTGTCTCAGTTGTTGAGTTATATATTTTGACTTCAGCACATTAATACATGTAAATTGTTTGGTTTTGCTAACAAGGTGGTTAAACAGACTGCTTTCTACTGGAGCAAAGCGCCCCCTGCAAGCTGAAGATCTTTATGGTCTGCTACAAAGAGATCAAACTGACACAGTGACAGAACAACTAGAGAGGTTTTAAAGTGTTATCATGATCATAGTTAATAGAGGGGAATGGTTATGAAACCCGACAAAGTTCTTTGTTGTGTGTTTTTGTTCTCTTTTGGCCTTAACCCTGCACAAAACACAATAGTTGTTTACTCCGTACTGAAGAACTAACCAATAGAAACATGTTGGTTACGTAAGTCATGCATGGTGTATTAACGCAAAACAAAAGATTGTGCATAGTCATGGACTTTCCAACATAAATCTTGGCATCTTTCTGAGCTCCTTTGATATTTTCCAGGTTTCATAACCCCTTTATTAACTATGTCATGATAAATGATAACTTTGTGTTAGTGACAACTACATGTTACTCTCTTAATAGCCTGCCACTGCCCATTATTTAATGTTAGAACATAAGGGAAACATTGACCTAATACATTAAGTACTGTCTTGCCGTTTATTCACACAATATCACAGTACAGTACATTGTAAGAGTTGGTTAATTGTAAACATGTCATACACCTTGGGATTGAGCGCTTTCTTGTGTTTTAGTATGCCATATATAGTGGAAGGTCTAAACAAGATTGAACTAGACTAGTCTTGCAAGCCCTTATCTCACCATCTTCTCCCATCTAACAGGACAACTCGGATTAATATTAATCCGCGGATTATAATAATAATAGATTATAATATGGTTGTTATAATCCGGTAATAGATTATTATAATCCATTAATAGATTATTATAATCCTGTAATCGAGAATTATAATCCAGTAATAGATTAAGGCACGGCAAAAACTTGGAAGGATTAGATTATTATTAATAATAATCATCCGGATTAATATTAATCTCTATTATAATCCAGACCAGAGCTATGACAGACAAACTACAGACATTACACGCTGAACAAGCAGAACAAGGGACTGACGGGACATAACACTGATCACATCAGTCACACGATCACTTGCATATGTTAGAGCTGGTAGCGATGTTGAGCCTAGAAGTAAATGAAAAGGAACAAGCGCCTCTGGGCCAGCGAATCCGTGCGGTCGGCATGTGTTTTTACAAGAAAGGGGACCTTAAGAAAGGGAATAACTACCAGCTGCGTAGGAATCGCGACAACCCCAAAGACATTAACTGTTTCGAGGTTCGGAGCCGGCATATCAACTGCCGACTTCTACTTGGACTGGGACTGGGAAATGCGAGGGCTGTTTCCGCTTTCGTCACAGTATGCAAATTTGGTAGGTCACTCATAAGGCGGGAAAATGTATATGCTAACTTCCTAGTTTTCATACATGTGACGTCTTTGTTCTCTTGTGGGAGCTGCAGACTTTTACTTTTACTAGTTCAACTTCAAGTTGTTAGAAATAAAGTGAAGTTTATAGAACTATAGCGCTGATGTTATCAGCTGACGTCGGTCCTTGTGGCTAAGCATTTTCTCGATAACTTCAACTTCGGTAGACTTCGGACATCTTCGGAAGACTTCGGACGTCTTCGGAAGACTTCGGACTTCTTCGGGAATCTTCGGAAATGATCGTGTCGTCTTCAAAAATCTCAGCACTCCCAGGATAAAAATCTCAAGCCTATATCTCAGAAAAAGTTGGCAGGTATAGTAAACTTGACAATGTACTTTACGGAGCCGCAAAATAGAACAATTCAAGAAAGACAATTAGACCTACCTGTCAACAAACTTGAATTTCTCGCCTTCAACATCAGCGGGAGGGCCGGAACTTCGTCATACGAAAGAATGCTAATCAATATTTAATCGTACAGCTTCGTTTTTGGTCGTATTTTATTAAACGAGAAAATATGAAATAATGTTCAGAAAACTCGCGGATCAACAGGCGCTGAGTTTGATATTCACTTAAAAATTTTGTGACCAAAGGAATTAAATTTCCAGGTGGTCTAGTTCTGGCTATTTAATAACTGAACTATTTCAACTATTTCAGGCTTTTATTATTTAGAACTTCAAATACATGTACCTGACCTTTTTATTCATATTTATTTCCATTGTGTTTTAGAGAATGGGAAAAAGAAGTGTACAGGTCAGGTCAGCAAGGCAAAGATCCCAGTTTTTTACAGGCTATAGTCAGGTCGTTTGGTTTGGGCTACTCTATGTTAGGACTGGTGGCACTTATTCATGTAAGCTGACATTTTGACTCGTTTATATTGAGAGTAATAGACTACAAGCAAAATTATGTGGATATATAAACGTGCATGTACAGTACAGTACTTTCAATCACCACTGATAGTCATGTTGTAGTTATTGCAGTATTGAGACTGGCTACATATTTCATGCATAAAGACATGGGATAATTTTTTTCATTACTTAGTAGCTCTGGCTTGTTCACTTCATTTATCCATCAGTCTTCAACTCTATAAAATTATTGTCATGTACCAAAATGATCTGTCAGTTGTCTGAATTAGTATTCTTGTCATCTGTTGAATATTATTTTTTGACCTGATGATGGTGTCATGAGGACACCGAAACGTTGTCTTAAATATGCTTCTACCCGTAATTTTCATCATCAAATCAATAACATTATCATGTCTGATAGGAAAACAATGTATCATAGCAATTATTGTAATTGCAGGACCTCCTAAGAATGGGCCAACCTATCTTCCTGGGCCAACTGGTGCTCTATTTTGTGGAGGATTCCCCCATTTCAACAAGAGATGCCTATCTTTATGCCTTTGGGCTCAGTTTATGTGCTGTTATTTCAAGTTTGTTCAATGCACCATACACCTTTATGTCACAAGTTTATGGAATGAGAATAAGGGTGGCATGCACTGGCCTTGTGTATAAAAAGGTACCTACTAGATAGTACAATTTCTATTATAAAGTATGTCTGGATTTATGAAAACTGGGTCAATCCCAAAACAAGCCTGGAACTTTATAGGAAATACACACACTTTCCTACTCAAACTATACAAGTTAACCTGTCACTGCTGAGCTTGTACTTTCACCTTGCTTTCATGTTGCTGGCTGTATGACTGAGAAGATATCAAACATCACCTGAGATTTGATCACTACTTTTCATACTGTACTGCACATCATAGCAAAGCAATATAGTTCAGCTTTCTCCTCTGAGTTTTGATAAAAATATATCAAACACAGAAAATGTATTTTACTATGTTTTTAAACATAAAGAAGAGATTTAAATGTATAGTTGAAAATATGATACATGGTGGAGTACTTTTGAAGAAATTTGAGGCTTGAGTGTTTTGTATCGATCATTTCAATCAAAATTATATAACACTAAGGTAAAAACAGAGAAATGAAAAGATTGTAACGAAATTGTTAAATTTATGCTAATTAGGACTATGATATCCAAACACCCTTATGGTTATAATTTTGTAACTGTCTAGGTTAGATATTAGTGACATTTCTGTCAGATCATATTTCAGAACCTCGTGCTTTTAGTAGTCGTCTGTGTGCGTGGGCTGTGTTCTGCATTTTGTGAAGTTCATTGCGTTTATTGCGTATATTTAATTTTGGATTCTGTGATAATAACTACTCAGGCGTACAGAGAGGACAATCGGTAAGCACGTTGTACCTTTCCTAGTTTCATTTCGTTGGTTTTATTTGTAGTTTAGTTATTTTACTGTTTCCTGCGGCCGTGTTGTTATCATATCCGATTATTGTGCGACTTTGTCCTTTTGTGTCACTTAGACTAGATATTTTGCTTGTATTTTAGTTTGATGGTTTTGGACATCAAATCACGATTGAGTCGAATAAATCACATTGGAATCATACATTGTCTTTGGTGTTCAAAATCAGTACTTCGACGTCCTTTATTTAATTCTGAACTTGCGGTAATCACGCCTGGAGTCAGTTACAAATTTAGTTAGTGTGCTTGACTCCGGAGGGAGCGGTCTGGGTTCGAGCCCTGGCTGGGGACATTTTGTTGTGTTCTTGGGCAAGACACTTTACTCTCACAGGGCCTCTCTCCACCCAGGTGAATAAATGGGTACTGGCGACTGCAATTGTTTGGAAACCTACAGTGAAACAAATTGCAGGGGAGTGACTTGCGATGGACTAGCATCTCTTCCAGGGGGAGTAGAAATACTCCTAGCCGCTTCATGCTAGAGAAACCGAGATAAGCTCTGGCAGCTATGAGCCAGCCTGGCTCCAAGGCTTCACTTAGGGTGAAGCATAAGGATATTGCTATTTGTCTGTTTGTTTTTTAGGCTTTAAAACTGAGCACTGCTGCCCTCCAGGGTACAACTACAGGAAACATTGTTAACTTGGTTTCTAGTGATACACAGAAGTTTGACTGGGTAAGTGGAACTTTTGAATTTTTTTTCTATAATTGTTAGATTTTAGCTAGTATACATCTCTTACTGGATTTTTTTTGTCTTTGGTTACCTTTGAAAGTTAGAAATGTCGAGGCAAATGAAAGGTATAGACAATGTAGAAGAAACAAAGTTGTTTCTTCTACATTGTCTAATCCTTTCATTTGCCTCGACATTTCTAACTTTCATGTGTTCTAAGCCCTGCAGGGGGTTATAGAGGCAAGGATACACTCCCAGGTGAAGAAAAGTTGGGCCCTAGGGATCCCCACAAGGCTAAGTCACCTCGTTTATCTGCTGCGTTGCCAGCGTGGTAGCCTTGATGGTGTAGTGGCTTAGCATGCCCGACTAGTAATCAGGGAGAAGTGGGTTCGAGTCCCGCTCAGGGCAAATACCAATTTTTTTTCCGATGGTTGTGTCGCAAGGTGAAAATGCACGGTAAGTGTTTGTTTCTTCTAGGTTACCTTTGTGTTATCCAGAATTAGTGGTTTTATGATCCAGAGATCCCGGGCCCACCACCTTGCCATTAGTTAATTTTGATCTTGGTAGTTCTTTGTCACACTTTTAAATAAACCCAATAGCAAATGGTCACCACTGCTACCCCTAATTAACCACTCCCCTCCCCCCCCTTCACCCACTACCGGTAGTTAAAATATATAAATATGTAGTTACATGTTGTGTGTTTATTATTTCCTAGTAAATAAATTTTATTTTGTGTTATCTGTTTTAGTAGGATACTTGAAGCTTCCTTTATCTCAAAGCTAAATGCATGACCACTATTAAACGATTATTGGATGAGGTTTTTGTGATATCCAGAATAATCAAGGTCGAGGTAGGGGTTATCAGCCGAAGCCGAAGGCTGAGGCTGATAACCCTTAGCGAGACCTTGATTATTCTGAATATCACAAAAACTGAATCTAATAATTGTTTTATTATACATTGAACGCAAAAACTTGGAAGTCATGTTTCTGCTTCTTCACTGACTGCAACCAACACCAGTCGTGTGAAGTTAACACGATGATTACCCTTGGCAATCATGCACTGCGGTCATACATGACTTGATTACTCATGACCTTGAGTGTCCTTGACATGATTATTGTATAATCTGCAGTTATGACGTCACGGACGCTGATTTGGAAAATTCACTGTACGCTTTCGGCCAATCAGAAAAGAGTTAGAGAGTTCAATGTATAATAATTATTATTATTTTACAGTGTATATTATAACCCAAGTTATTCTCACATTTTGATTGGTTCTTGCCTATGATCTATTAGAGGACAGATGCATGATTGACATCATGATTACAGAGTTTTTGCCTCTGTGTTTATTACAGAATGCTTTATCTCGAATTTAACAAATCCTATGGACAAAATGTTTCTGAGATTAATTTATTTAAAAAATTCAACTTTTCCTAGTCTAAAAATAACTGTTGACACACTGATTGATGTCAGGAATGAAACATCAAAACATAACTTTTAAAATCAGTTAAAATAAACACATAACCTTGCTTTCCCGGCAATGCGAGTATTCCAGTCCATTTCAGGGCACAGCAGCGAACTAAGTATAGCTAACCACAGCTCACGGTCAACTGTATCGCAGCTAAAATGTGTCTCCAATATTATATCAAACTGATTTGAGAATCACCAACCACATAAGACAAAAATTTCCACTGTCACTAACGTTTCTTTCTTTCAAAACTCAAATCAAATGGCCATTAGGTTGACTGCAACCAATTTTTCCAGGGATATTTTCTCAACTCCTGCAATATGTAATGCAACGTTCCAATCTTTTCAGCTCACAGGGCTGCTCTGATGACAAAAACTGACTTTACTTTTCCAGCATTTTCTTTAAAATTTGTAGATTTCAAAGTTCAATTCTGCTTTCGCTGTAAGTTTTCATTCCACAAGGAGAGAGGCTCAAAGCTGCTTGAGCCAGCATGCTCGACACAGTGGTGTGATTTTCCTGGATCAATCACAATTCTTTGCTATGCATAGCAGCCAATGAGATTACTTTATTTTGTATAGATAATAGATTAGGTCAAAATAATGGCTTTTTTGTGTCCACCAAAGTGGGCAAAGGTGGGGCAAAGGCTGGCTTTCGCGTTAAGTTGAAATATTTTGAAATAAAAAAGCTTTTCCTTATTATATACCATGTTGCTGTACGTCTGTTCAGTAATAGATCACAGAAGGCGTCAAAATGTGGTAAGAACATCAGTGACACACTCGGCTATCACCTTGTGTGCCAATTTTTTGTTCTTACCACATTTTGATGTCATCTGTGATCTATTACTGAACAGACGCACAGCAACATGGATTCTATTTGTTAAATGTAGACATCACTCATGACTATTCAAAGAGTGGTGGACTGGATCCTGGGTTTTTTATGCATCTGTTCTCTTATTGATGATAAATTGTGTCATAACATTGCCAAAGTGGCTGTGGAACCATGAGCTACAGGTGAGTTGTTCTGCAGTAAACTTTGACAATGGTATGAGGAAATTTATCGTCATGCATATAAAAAGCTGACGTCAACTTGTTTCTTTTTTTCCCCCCATAACAAGACCCCTAAATGGTCAAATGCTGGGAATAAATAAGGGGAAAAGATGCCGTAAACTTGCCATAAACAAAAATAAATGAAAATTCAGCGTTTTCTTTAAGATTTTAAGTAGCTGGAATTTTTTGCAAAGTAGACGGTTGTGGGACCTGATAAACATCATCTCCTCGACATAACTTGACTTGTGAAGCAATGAAAGTAGCCGGCGAAACCTGGCAGAGAAGCTGGCGAACTTCGCCGGCTGCGGGCTATTATATACAACCCTGAAAATTATTCCAAATGACGCAAGTGCTTTCAATAGCTTTTCTCACTTTTTGATTGGCTACTAAAAAAGTCCATTAAGTCATTAGTTAAAAAGTTGACAGTTTGACAGCTGTAAGTTGAACTTGAAAGCTTACACAAATTAAATTGATGATAAAGATGAGCCAATCAGCAAGTGGAAAAAAGTGGAAAAGTGCTTGTTTCAGTTTTGTTCTAATTTTGTTTGATGATCTGTTTTAGAGTACAACTCTTCTGCATTACCTGGTGATTGGTCCTATAATATCTGCCATTGTGTTACTATTGTTGTGGTTACAAATTGGCCCCTCAGCAGTTGCTGGAATGGGATTAATTGTGCTTCTAGCCCCCATGCAGCTTAAAATGGGTCACATGCTCTTTGGGTATAGGTAAGTTCAAGGACGTCAGCATCATGTGGCCTGGAACTCTTGTGTTCTCTTATACCAGTTTTTGTTAACTCCCTGCAAATATTGAACCTTGTTGAGACTGAGCAAGAGCGATTCTTCTCTGAAGTAGGACTTGGTAGAACTGTACAAAGAAACTGTAGAACTGCCGCAATTTCCAACTTGGCCATGGTTACAGCATTAACTGCATCCCCCTTACATTGTTGCCCATTTTGTTACTTAGACCTGAATTCCCATTGTGTTAATCCAGAAAATATCAACACCTCCCCCACGGAAGGGATTTTTTTAAGACCCCCACCCCTCTGGAAATTCCAATGAAGCTTGATACATTTCTTTAAATTTTTTACCTTATAGAACCCCCCCCCCCCCCCCCTTCCCAAGGAAATTCCATTCCCTTCTGTGAGGGGAGTATGGATATTTTCTCGAATAGCACATCACATCAAAAAGACCTACAGTACTATACCTGTAACAAGGGAGTGTAGATCTAGTGGATGATGCAGATGCTAGGGGAGAGAGGTTCTCTTTTTTTCCCTTCTTCAACCTCACCTTATTTGGGGAGGGAAGGGCCCACACCATTTCTCCCGAGTCAGCCCATCTTTACTTTGGTTAAGGTATCAGTATACACCAAAAGTGACCATTTTTTTTTTAAAAAATTGTTTTTTTGCTTTTTGGGATAGATCTTATTGCGATCTTTCATCACTAAATTTGTATGAAAAAAGATTGATTTTAAGCAAAGTTATAAATGATTTTTTTTTTTTGCATTAAACACCTTTAACTGGTAGCAGCTCAGGGCTGAAAATAACGGCGGCCTAGTCGCTGGTCAAGATGACTGGCCAAACCAGTTTTAGCTCGGACATACCTCGTTTCTGGCCGGTCAAATCATGGCACAAAAATTTCTTTTAATACAGTATTTTAGCCCCTTGCCCCTATGCCTCAAGACTAAGAAGATAAGCCAACTCATTTTATAAATATGTAACAGCATATGCTGTGGAATAAATTTCAAATCTGACTCCTTATTTTGGCAATTCTTAGTTAAGAACTGAATTGATCGTTAAAATGATAGTGCTTACCACTTGTTTATCGCAGAGCTCTAACAAAGGTCAAGTCTTCTTGACACAAAGGATCGATCCACAGTTTCTACAGTATTGTGCATAGAATTCAATCACACAATGATCTTGAAATTTGAATACTTGTTTAGCAAATAAGATTTGTTTGTCTGTACCGAAGATAGAAAAGAGAGCAGCAGCTTTAGCACCACGGACGCCAAGCAGAAGTTGAATTTTCTCTTCTTTGGGATAGATTACCAACTTTTTGTCCATGACAATAACTTTCAAGGGCTAAAATGAGGACTTTCCAACTCATATAAGTAATCAAGGATGTACGTGGTTCCAAAACCTCTAGTTTATTTTTCAGGCGCGAGCGTTACTCACGTACTCATCCGGGCTTTTTTCGATCAAGGGACTGGGACTGAGAAAACAGGGACCTTATGAAAAGGCTACTAAAATCACTGTTTTTCCTTCTTAGCCACGTAGACAACAGCTGTTATTGGCAGGTAGTGTTGCTAATGAGTGAAAAGAAACTTTAACATTTTTCATGTTATGAAAAAACAAACTCGTTTCATTTATTACTTCATTTCAGTTACGAAAGACGCAGAGAAAGACCAAAAGTTTGATAAGCTGGCACGACGGCAATGTCTGTTTTATGTTTTACGTTTCATTGTAAAATGTAAACAATAGTTGCAGTTCATTGGAGCTCACATTTCTGAAATCAGGGAATCAGCAATTGAGCATATTTATAGTAAATAAGTGAATAACATGGATTGTTTTTTTATTATATTCAATTTTGACCGGTCAACATGACCAGCAAGTCAAACTTTTGACTGGTCAAAGCCTCAATTAGACCTGACATTGTCTGTTGACCGGCCCTTATTTTCAGCCCTGAGCAGTAACAGGCTGTCACAAGAGCTACTGTACATTAAAAAGTTGTAGGACAGATTGCCGTGTGGTACGATTGTCTAACATTAAATTTTGTGTTTGGTAGTCAATATGTCATTGAAGAAACAAGACATTGAGAAGGCTAAAGAAATCACTGCTTTATGAGTGCACTCTTTTATTGCCTACAGCATCTCTAAGCTAATACTTTTACAAATCAAAAAGCTGAAGCAGGAACAACAATTATTTTCTTACTAGGGTGCTTGAGTGATAAAATTCAGATAATTTTAATTCCCGCCAGAGCCTGCTTTTGGAATTTATACAAGCTCTATTGTTAAAGTAAAATGACTATTTCATTGAAGAGAATGCATGTTTTATCAACTCTCGAAGTTTAACTAGACAAGTAATCAAAATTCCTGACACTGTGTTTTAGTGAAAGGTGCCAAGAATCTGAATCCAACCGGAAACAATCTGTACTTAAGTAATTAGAGTGCTATATACATGTATATTTAGAAAACCTTATTTTTTTAAAATTAATTTTTAATTAACATACCTTGAGTTCATAATCTACAACTCTTAAGCTTTCAGAAAATATATACTTGACTGGGGTTTACATGAAATGTGCATGTAAGAGACCTTCCAGGGGGGATGTAGTTGTGTCGCATGTCACATCATTTCATATACCGATGTCAGCAGTCACTAATCCGGCAGAAGCAAATCTCACAGTCATTTTTCTGTGTGAAGTGGTATATCACTGTCGCTACAAGATTGATTTTTTATTGAGTTAATTCAATTGAAAAGCACGCACGTTTCATTAGACTTAAGGAGAGAAGACATTTTCTAAATAGGTAGGCAAAACTACCTAAATTAAAGGGTAGTGAAATTGTCACTGTCAAATTTTAGTGGCACATGTCGCTTGTCACCGATTAGAAATTCCTGTGTCCTTGGTTTTCAGGATTGTGTTGCTTGTCACTTTTATCCCCTGGAAGGCCTCATGCAGTTCATTTAGTTCATTGTGTGCATCTTGAATTCCTTTACAACCAAAATTAACCCATTGACTCCTGTGCCTCCTGTAACCGCCCATGACCAGCCTTGGCCTTTCTTCCACTTCTGACGTCATCATTTTCACCAAAATTGGCATCATCTATACTCAACTTCTGCAGGAGGAAAAGATCTTTCCAATGATGCCTAGATCAGAGTGATCAGCCTAATGGAGCCTGAGATATGCACAAAAATGCTCAAAACGATGAGTGAAAAACTCAGAGCAAAATTTCCTGCCGCTACACCTAGCTGCACCATGGCAAAAAATTGGCCACCTCGATGACTCTTTCTTAGAAGTTTTTTAACCACAAGCAAACCCAGTAAAAGGTCAATTCCTGCAGCCCAAAGAAAAGAAAAGGAGAAAAAGGGAAGGCGGAAAAAGAGTTCAAAAATCGAAAAGCCTAAGGACATAGGTCACCTATCTCAAAATTTTGATTTCTGTGCATGCCCAAGCCAAAAGTTCGTAAAATCTGTTTTTGGTGGCAAGAAGGGCTAGCTGTTGTGTTACAAATGCATTTTCGACCAGATTAAAGCTAATTTGGCTGAGATCCAGCCTCAAAACCGCCAAAATGTCCAAAAAACGCATTTTTGGCAAAACGTTCCAGGAGTCAATGGGTTATGGAGTGAAATCCCTTTCCCTTTATTATAAGTGACAATAGATTTTAAAACCCTTCTTTGTCTGGTTATGTGGGAGGTGCGGTGGCCTCAAGGTTAGTGTGCTTGACTCCGGAGCGAGCGGTCTGGGTTTGAGTCTTGGCCGGGAACATTATGTTGTGTTCTTGGGCAAGACACTTTACTCTCACAGTGCCTCTCTCCACCCAGGTGTATAAATAGGTACCAGCAAATTTAATGCTGGGGGTAACCCTGCGATGGACTAGCATCCCATTCAGGGGGGAGTAGAAATACTTCTAGTCGCTTCATGCTACAGAAACAGGGAGAAACTGCGGCCTGGTGGGCCACAATTGGCTCATATGCAGACTTTACCTTTACCTTTTGTCTAGTTATGCCATGCTGCTTGTGATAGTGAAAACATATTGTATTTCCTTAATCTCATAGAACAAAGGCAATACGGTGGATGGATGAACGAGTGAAGGTTATGAATGAAGTTATTGCTGGCATGCGTGTCATTAAGATGTACACATGGGAAGATTCATTCTCAAAGTGGATAAGACAAATACGGAAGTAAGACTACATGTACCTGTGCACTAGTGCTAGTTGTATGACTTGGGTAGCTTTTCTTTTTAAGTGAGGGACTTAGAAGCTTGAGTTAGCTGCAGGCTTCAAAATTGCAGCCAGCTGCCGGCAACAGCCGGCACTTTGGTTACACTTGCCGGCGAGTTTTCACGAAAGCAATAGAAAATTACATCTATTGATCGGCGAAATCAATGTCACCGGAACATGTGATAGTAAATATTTCACATCTGAGGAAGTAATGCAGCCATGAAACATGAACGCACAACATGGGCTTGATTTGTTTTTCGATGTTTTGCTAGCCTGTTCCAGGCTACGAGATGGTGGAGAACGGCAACAGAGCGGACTTGAAAAAAAAAGACCTGATGGAACTGAGGAGGAGAGCTGGCAGCACACAGCTCCCTCGCTTTTTTTCGCCATTCCCTGCATGATCTCCGACTCAGAGCCTAGTGTTTTGCTTGGTCCACAAATATCATAGTGATGTTGATAATATTATGAAGTACTGTATCAAATCATGCTGTTGACTTTCGGGGGGTAGGTGTAGGTGCTGATTCATTTTTCTTGACAGCCGGCTAAAAATTGACCTTGGGAAAAAAAGCCTTCAAATTCAGGCTAAAAGCTCTGATTTTATTTTGAACTCTGAGTTGTATGGATCATGCCACTGGCTTAACTGCATTTCATCATTGACAAATTAAATGAGTGGATCCGTGGTAGCTAGATCAAAACTTTTTGCGCTAATTATGGAAATTATTGTGCCCTCAGTGGTTAATTTTCATTGCCCATAATGCAGTGCATCAAAAGAGCTAGAGTGGACAATTTGACGACTTATTATCATAATTTATCATAAGCAAATTGAAGTCAGTTTTTTATCCATCTGTCCAGTTATTGACAATGAACTTCATCATAACATAGCCTAAGCAGTCTGATCTGTGGATCCTCGATGATCCACAGCTACTTTAACAATGTTATGATGAAATTCATGATCAATAACAGGACAGACACATGCAAAAACTGACATCAATTTGTTAATTGCTTTTTCTTTATAATTATCCACTGCTAACAACCACACTGGTCAAAACTACATGTATGTAACATTCAAACAAAGAAAAAGTGACATGAGCATTCCTATTTCTTTTTAAGAATGTACTTTAAAGGATACAGTACGCACATGTTACTTTGTCATTGCAAGTTACATCACTTGCCAAGGGGAAGAATAAGCATAGCATATGAGATGGGAAAAACATATTTATTGAATTCCTATTCTAGAAAATTAATGTGTTACATGAACTATGTACATGTACAAGCAACTGCACTGGTCAAGGCTCAAAGAACATCCCTTGTGTTTTAAGTGTCTGTCATGAGATGCTGTGTCACTAAGCCCTACTTCATTTTATTTATCTGACTGAATGGTATTGCACTCACCACTTGAACCAATCAGTTAAATTGTTGCCTTATTTGATGACTGGTGTGACTCCAACCACTGGTGTGTATTGGACAGCCATTCAGGAGCAATAATAAAAATAATTTTGAGCTGAATTTTCATATGAAAAATAGTATTTAAAAATTACAAATGGTTTAAGGTGGCCAAACACAGTTTCTGCGCGTGCTTTTGCAGCACGTGCACAAGGATTTCAAAGAACAAACAAAGGCTTCGGTGGAAAAAGGGCGTTAGGTTTTTTACTGAAAAGTGAACTTTGTCGAAAACGCTCCAAATTTCGCATGCAGTTTTGTTTCCGTGTGTCAAACAATGTTCTGCATGTTTTTTCCCTGAAGTTTGCTTCCTTTTTGAGATATTACGTATGCAAAAAAACACATTTTTCCAAGGGCATCCTCTGGGGACCTTTTGTTGAATGGAAAACAAAAGAAACCTTTTGTTTCGCTAAGCGATCAACTCACTATAATACCTTAAGCTCTTACTACTGCTTCGTTAGCACAAGCGGATGAGGCGCTGATGAACGGGCCAGATTCGAATTTGTTTTGCCGTGACGCCGGTTCGACACGAGGTCGCTCAATTTTTTTTTCGCTCTGTTCCTTTTCTTTTTTCAAAAGTGAAGATATCTATTTTTAAAAAAATGCGTATACAGCGGGAATCTGGAGAGATTTTTTTATACAGGTTATTGTGACGTGAGACAACACGTGAATTTCGATCGAGCGTCAAAGCAAAGAGAAGTGATGCATGATGCAGTACAGCTCTTTCGACTAATATCTTAAGCATTGTTTTTAAGTACCTTGTAGCCTGCCTGGTGGTTGATAGGCATCATAAAGCCTTGATAACCCGTAAGTCACCAGCATGTTTTAAAGAAGCAAAACGTGTTCTGTAACTTCCAACGCAACTGATATCAGCGGCAAGTCAGTTATCAGCGTTCGAAGTCAGGTCGATCCAGGCAGCAAAGTCCAAGAGCAGTTCTTGCCCAAGAATAAAACCCTGTCGTGAGTTGTGGCCCATTTGCCAAGCGTCGCTAGCTTCAAAGTTTGGAAAATGAGAACTGCTTTTAGACTTATAAAATTTTTCTTGCATCATCCTCCATGTTTACCCGCGCACGAGGTGTAACAGAACCTTCCCGGCATGCATTTCGATCACGTTCGGCAAGACAAGCCAAGACAAGACTCCGTAAATCACAATAATATTTAACTAATTACAGAGCGTGTTTTTTTCCTTTTTTATTCCAACATAATAATGGCCAACAAGAAGCGATCGATTGATTCAAAACATAGATCTGTGATCCAGGTTGCGTTGATTTTACTTCAAATCGGCATGATTTGTAGTGTTTTAAACTTCTGGGATCAGGGGCCATGCAGATGTAAGGAGAGAGACCTGTATGTTGCACAGAAGGGTTAATCTGTTAATCTGTCAGCCCTACATTTTTAAGCTTATACGTTACAGGCAGGTAAAATGAAATAGAGATAGTTGCTGTGACACTTTAAAGTGAAATCAACATTTTAACCTATTTAGGCCCGAAATCGACGTTTTCGAGTTTACGTGCTGGGTGAAATGAACAGCTTGCTGGATTTGAAGTGAAATCAACATCCTTGCCGTCATGAAGTGAACTGGCTGTAATTTGAGTGAAATTAACGTCTTTGCGGTCGCGTGATAACGTGAAATCACAATTTTAACGGTTTTAAAAACCTGAAATCAACATTTTTTAAGGTTACATCTTGATTGTTCTCCTTGGCCTAACACTGCACTAACCCTAACGCGTCCTGACCTTAACTCTAACGTTATCCGAAGTGCTAACCCTAACAATGAAGCGCTAGCGCTAACCCTCGGCAATAACCCTCACCCTTCGCTAACCCTAACCCTAGTTTCAAGCGGTGACACTAAACGTTAACTCTAAGCCTAACCTTGTTCCGTAACCCTAGTTTCAAGTGGTAACCCTATTTCAAGCGGTAACCCTAGTTTCAAGCGGTAGCCCTAAGCGTTAACTCTAAGCCTAACCTTGTTCGGTAACCCTAGTTTCAAGCGGTAACCCTATTTCAAGCGGTAACCCTAGTTTCAAGCGGTAGCCCTAAGCGTTAACTCTAAGCCTAACCTTGTTCCGTAACCCTAGTTTCAAGCGGTAACCCTAGTTTTAAGCGGTAACCCTAGTTTCAAGCCGTAGCCCTAAGCGTTAACTCTAAGCCTAACCTTGTTCCGTAACCCTTCAACGCTAGCCCTAGTTTCGAGCGGTAACCCTAACCCTAAGTAAAACCCTAAGGGTTTAAGTCCTTGCGGTGGCGTGATAATGTGAAATCAAAATTTTAAGTCTCTGTAAATGACCTGATATCAACATTGTCTAGCTTGCGCATTGCGGGAAATTAACATCTGGCTGTAATTTGAGTGAACCGAACGTCTTTGCGGTCGCACGTTAACGTGAAATAAAGGTTTTAACGGTTTTAACCTGACATCAACACTTTTTGAGGTTACACGTTGCAAAAGATCAATATTTTGCTGGATTTTAAGTGAAATTACCGTCTTTGCGGTCACGTGCTGACGTGACAACAAATACAGGGTTTTTTGCATAAGTAATATCTCGAAAACGAAACAAACTTCAGCAAAAAAACATGCAGAACATTGTCTAACGCACCTAAACAAAACTGCATGCGAAATTTGGAGCGTTTTTCGACAAAGTTCATTTTTGAGTAAAAAACCTAACGCCCTTTTTCCACCGAAGCCTTCAAACATGCCGTCAATAGAGCGGTCATTTTATTTACTCAACACCCGCACTTTCTGTGTTATTTTTCTCTATAATTGAATGCAGTGTATTGATGGCTTTAGTCTTATTACTAAGATATGTTAGAAAAGGTAACGATGCAAAGAACCCAGCAATTTTCAGCTTTTGTTTGTTGCCGAAAGAACCCAGTTAAATGCAACGCATGCGCAGTTGCTTGAAAAATTGAGACCGATTGCTTTAGCAGAAACCTGCCGATTTCTAACGATCCAGTCGTTAGAATTTCAAGAAATTTGGCAGAAAAACAGATCAGAGACCACGTGAATGATCTATCGAAAAAAATCTGAATTTTGACATAGGGAATTTTTAATAATACAGAAAACGATTAACGGCGAATTACGAAAATCGCCTATGTCAAAATTTTATTAAAACCATGTTGACAGAAGGGATTTAATGTCAATTCTTAGTGGGCAAAATATGAAAATAATCTAACGACTGGATTTTTTTTAAATAAACAAAAACCATTATTTAAGCCTTGTTTTCAACCAGCCCCGTTGCCATGGCAATAGCACACACCCTAGTCAAAATGCGAGAATAAATATTTCTGTGGTTAACCTTGACTCTTGCAAAAAATGGGCGCCAAAGCATAAATAGTTTAAAAGTTATGGTGAATTAGGCACAGGCACTTGAAAACTGTGTTCGGCCACCTTAATGAGTCAGTGTTTGTAATAAATTATTGTTACATTAACCACTTAATGACTGGCCCCAAGGGAAACAATAAGTTCAAGACCCTCAATGATTCCTGAGGCAAAGCTGAGGAAAACATGGAGGTTCAGGGGAAACAAAACTCCCTGTTTCCCGTGGGGCCAGTCATTAAGTGATTTGTTAATACCTCCCAACTCAAAAGTAGAAAAAATTGTGCCTTTAAAATTTCACCAGTTAACACAGTTAATTACTATTATTATTATTATTATTATTATTATTATTATTATTATTATTATTATTATTATTATTATTACTATTATTATTATTATTGTTGCTGTTGTTGTTGTTGTTGTTGTGGTTGTTATCATTATCATTATTATTAACAAATCGTTTGCTGGCTGGCTCATGAATTTGCCACGGTTTCAAGGAGCCTTACCATATGCAAGTCAAAAGTTCATGTTGTTGTTTCCCTAGGGAGTTAGTGAGTTTTGGCCCACAGAATGTGGTACATTTTCCTCAAATCATTAAACATATTTGAGTTGGGAGGTACATGTATAACAATGCAATTTAAACAATATCATGGCACTAACAGTATTCATGTCTTATGTAATATTAACACTTTTTTTCTATCAACAGAGATGAACTTAAGTGGTTTCTGAAGCTGAACTTTGTGCAAGGCACCTTCATGTCATTCTTCTTTAGCTCATCAGCGGTTATTAGTTTTGTCACCTTTATGACATACGTGTTAACTGGTGAAATTTTAAAGGCACAAACCGTTTTCACTTGCATCTCACTCTTCAACATGATTCGAATTGTCATGGCCCTGCATTTTCCAGTAGCTCTGACCCTGATGAATGAATGCAGAGTGTCAATAAAACGAATGGAGGTAAGTAAGTATTAGATATTATATATTGTTCATTTGTGTCCTTTGTCACAATTTTGAGCTAAAACAAAGTCTTTCAATGGATAGAGTTGATTAATAGTCCCTGAAGATAATTATTCCACGTATTAGAAAATTAACTGTCATTAAATGCCTTCATTTGTTTTTAGTAAATCATGACAGAGGACTTCATTTTAAAATTAATGTGATTAACTTAAGGCTTCATCATAGTGATCCTGAAGCATTAATCCCTGGAACCAAACCACAACAGCAGATCGATAACAAAGTAGGCCTAGTAGGGAACATAGGGATTGAAATGCGCCAATAGCACCACCTGATCGAACCTGACTAACAGTATCCCAGCTGAAATGTTTTGATTGACACCTCAAGGTGACTCATATTCTTCTGCCTATGGTATGGTGCATTGTGGTTTTCACACACAATGATCCCATCTTTGTTACTTAAGGTGGCTCAAAACAATTTCAAGCACCAGCAGTTTGATGTGTCGTTTTAGCCACTCTTTAACACTTGATGCCACAATCATGGTATCAAAAAACTGCCCAACTACTGCTGAACACGTTGTTGTCCTTTTCATAAAAATTTAGGTTACCATAGCAACAGTATGGCCTGCTAAACACACAATTACAGCTTTAGGGGCTTATAATTCAAAAACCGCATAGTGAAATTTTTTATATTATCAAAATTTGATAAGCATGATTAGACGCAACTTTTGGCAAAGTTTAAAAAAATTGTGTAGGTGGCGTTCAGAGCCACCTTAAATTTTCGAAAATTTATGGTGATAAAGAGTGGTTATCAAGACTCATAGAAACTAACTGCTGGAAACTGTTTTGAGCCACCTTAATGTGGTGGCCAAAGGTTACTATGGAAACAAGTCTAAATTAGTGAAAAAAAATATTATGGCTATTTAAGAAGTCAATAAGTTTAATGAAAAGTCAAATAATAAATTGCATTGAAACGTCAAATAATCGGATCGAATAATCCAAACAGTATTAAAAAACATCAGCTAACAGAATTACCTTGAACAATATATTGGCAGCCACCTCAATGGAAATACCTTGATTATGACCAAATAAAGTTAGCTTTCAATAATCTGTCATTTTCAGGATATTCTTTTGTTGAATGAGATGCATTCAGAAGGTCTTGTAACCTCAAAACTGAGACCTAAACCTGAAGACTGCTTTGTCGAGGCCAAAAATATCACAGCTTTCTGGAACCAGGTGCATTATTTCAGTATTTCTTTATAATGATGTATTGATAAAGTAAGACACAAGTTCTACAAAGCAAGTGTACTTGTACCTTGATTGACCATAGCTGTGGGAGGATTGCTTGAATTGCTAGCATATGCATGCATGTTCGGTTGTCTCACAAAATGCAAGAAATGCAACAAATACCATACAGTCAACTACTGTCTAAACTCCATAACATTCCTAAATCATTACATTATGGTAGCACCTTGATCCTATAATTTTTGTAAACTTTGTTGGTGCAAAGTCAGTGTAACTTGACTGTATTAATTACTTTTTAATAGTGTGACAGACTTTTCCTGTCACTTAGTGTGCTTTATATCTCAGCAAGAATTATTGGCTGTAGAACACGTTTAAATGGGAATGAGCCATTTCTATAGCCAGCTGTAGCAGCTCTTTAGAAAAGATTATTTTGTGGCTTCTGGCTACCTTGTGTGCCTGTTTAATCTTGGCCGAACACAGTTTTCAAGTGCCTATGCCTAATTCACCATAACTTTTAAAATTTTATGCTTTGGCGCCCATTTGTTGCAAGAGTCAAGGTTAACCACAAAAATATTTATTCTCGCATTTTGGCTAGGGTGTGTGCTGTTGCCATGGCAATGGGGCTGGTTAAAAACAAGGCTTAAATAATGGTTTTTGTTTATTTAAAAAAAATCTAGTGGTTAGATTGTTTTCATATTTTGCACATTAAGAATTGACATTAAATCCCTTCTGTCAACACAGTTCTAATAAAATTTTGACATAGGCGATTTTCCTAATTCGCTGTTAATCGTTTTCTGTATTATTAAAATTCCCTATGTCAAAATTCAGATTTTTTTTGATAGATCATTCACATGGTCTCTGCTCTATTTTTCTGCCAAATTTCTTGAAATTCTAATGACTGGATCGTTAGAAATCGGCATGTTTCTGCTAAAGCAATCGGTCTCAATTTTTCAAGCAACTGCGCTTGCATTGCATTTAACTGGGCTCTTTCGGTAACAAACAAAAGCTGAAAATTGCTGGGTTCTTTGCATCGTTACCTTTTCTAACATATCTTTGTAATAAAAGACTAAAGCCATCAATACACTGCGTTCAATTATAGAGGAAAAAATTAACACAGATAGTGCGGGTGTTGAGTAATGATCGCTCTACTGACGGCATGTTCGTTCTTTGAAATCCTTGTGCACATGCTAAATATTGCATCAGCAAAAGCATGCGCAAAAACTGTGTTCGGCCACCTTAAAGGGACACTGTCACGGTATTTTAGCCTCATTTTACAATGCCGAAATATGTTCCTGTATTGATGGAAACCCCAAAATAATGATGCCGTTTTGTTACCTAGGACTTTATCACTACACCGAAACCATTTATTGCTGTTTATCACTTAGCTTGGCAAGGATGGAAATAGATTGAAATTTGAAAAAAAACTAGCCAGTTTTTTTCAAATTCTAGAGCCATTCGTTGAAAATATTGCCAGAAATTCATTATGCTTTGCTTTCTGAGCCACCATTCCTTTGATATGTTTCTGTTAGTCCATTTGAGCATTTTGGGAACGAGTAAAGGTGCCAGGTAAAGATTTCAGCAACGAATGAGCTGAAAACAGCAAAACTCCTGTGGCAGTGCTCCTTTAAGTGTTAGTTTGCATTATAATATAGATAAGAACCTGTACACGCTCTGATTGGTCAAAACCCATGTTTTATCAGAGTATAAAACGTAGAAAAGGTGTGCTTTATCATTTTTCGAGACATTACTTCTATATCATAAAGCAAATGAAGAAGCCTAAGCCATGTACAGTGTAGTTACATTGTGATAAAACACTCCGGACATATGATCCAAATGAAACCTTACAACAGCTTGATAGCACTTAATGTTGTTTAATGTTAAGAATGTTTTTTCATTGCCTTCTAAATCATCACTGTTCCCTTTAGAGGGTAATTGATATATTTTGAAATTTCTCAATCACCATCTCTATGGGTCATCATTTTAAGTGTAACTATCAACAATGAATAGGTTATTCGTGGATGCCTGTGGCAGGCCACGGTAAGTTTTCGGGTGAATTTCTTTTTCATCGTCGACGCAAAACGGCAAATTTGATTGACAGCTGAAACTATTTTTATTTCTAAACATCTGCGATTAGGAGTACTGATTGACAAAAATTTAACCTGGAGGCCTCATATTGATCATATCGCTTCGAAGATCAGTAAAATAGTAGGCATAATTGCCAGGCTAAGGCACCATGTACCTCTAAATACCCTTCTTCAAATCTACCGTTCGCTGATATTTCCCTACACGCTCTACGGTCTCCCTGTTTGGGGCCAAGCATCTCAGTGTGATTTAAAAAAGATTCTCACTCTGCAAAAGCGTGCACTCCGCCTAATTTTCTTTGCCAGCAAAAGATCTCATGCCATCCCTCTTTTTGTTGCTTCCAACATCTTACCTGTAAATATGCTCTACTTTGAAACGGTCTCAACCATAATGCATGATGTTTCTACTCATTCTACACCTAAAAATATTCGTGAACTCTTCATACATTCATCTGACATTCATGCTTACAACACGCGTTTCTCGTGTGCAGATAATCTTTTTGTACAGAAATCCAGATTACATATAAAACTTAAGTCTTTTCCTGCTTTCGGTACGAGACTATGGAATTGTCTACACCCCGATTGGCGTAAGCTCACGAAAAGAGCATTTAAAAGAAAAATTCATAAGCTGCTTCTAACTGTACTTGAAATTGAGGACTGTTATGTTGATGCCCATTCTCTAATACTGAATTTAAACACAAGTAATTATTATACACTATAGCTTTCAAACTTACATTTAGCCGTTTATCTACTTTACACCTCTTAATTTGCTTTATACCTTTTTACTTATGTGTTTGATTAACTATTAATGTGTGTATGTTTATTTATTTAGTAGCTGTTTTTAAATCACTTTTTGCTCAGTTAACATGACTATAATTAATACAACCCGCCTAGATTAGCTATGCTACAAGCGGGTTTGTAGATATTTAAATTTAATTCTGTAAATTATGGTTAAAAATAAAATAAAGTAAAGTAATAAAAGTAAAAGTCTCGCAAGGACTGTAATTTCCAAGCATAATTTCTGCGATTCGGGCAAGGAACATTTCGCGATTGTGCGATTCTGCGATTCTGGCAAGGAGAGGAAATAAACATGAACAGAAGGTAAGACATTTTAGAAGGCATTTCGACATTGTGTATTGAATTTAATATCATCCGTTCCGTGTTACGCAGCGGTATCGAATTCACTGTTCACTGAGCCTGCCAAACGAACCAACGAGTTCAGGCAGATGTTTTTAAGCAACTTTGAAACACGATATTCATTGCATCAGTGTATTCACAAATCCATCACGGAAAATATCGACACCAACCAATTCCAAAATTGGCTCAAATATATTTGTTGGTTTGCAATGAAAGACATTTAAGCCGCGCGAGTTTTACTCTATCGAAATTTTCCCAGTTAAATTCGTGAGTCTGGAATCATGCTACGTGATGTCAGTAAAATTTTGTGTATTCTTGCCCAAGGATTCTTGCTGACATTGAGCTTACCTGTTTACCAGAACGCACATGTAAATAGTGTTTGCGAAAAGGTTTATTCCATTCGATGTCATTTATTTCCAGTGTTCCACTGTTAGCATTTAAAAATAAAAAGGGCAATATGTGTTAAGGAGAATTCCTCATGCTTCTGATGGATGGAAACTTTAATCCTTTCGCTATGTTGAATAAACAAGAACGGGAATAAACAAGAACACATTATCTAGACCAGGTGGAGTGCGTTATTGTGCGTTACGTCTTTCTCTCACACAAGTGATGAGCCTACTTCAGTTCTTTTCCCGTACAAAAGAGCTTCTAATGATACAACAGACAATACGTATTTTAGCCTGTTAATGTTTTGGCAGATTCGTTACGTTCATTGACGGCAATACAGCCCTTCACAATATTTTAGTCTTCAAATTAGTAAAACGTTGCGTTACCATTCATGTCTTAAGATTTTTTGCAGTTCTCGCGATCTCAACGCAACAGATCTAGCCTCAAAACAAATTCCATTTTTCACGTTGCAATATTACTTCTACCAGTAATTTATTTTCCGCCGGCCTACGTTATTTTCTACTACAAGCACAGTGACAATTTCTTCAACACTTTCTCCAGTGATTTTTATGGCCGATCTAACTGATTAATCTGGCGTGGCAATAGACCTTTTTCGCTTTGTACATTTTGTTTTCCCAATACAGATCATGTGACGATACTCAGGAGATTTGATCTTTTGTTTTGTTCATTAAAAAGGGTACATGCAAGCATGAATATGTCTGCATGTACTCTTTTTAATGAACAAGACAAAGGATCAAATCTCCCGAGTATCATCACATGATCTGTATTGGGAAAACAAAATGTACAAGCGAAAAAGGTCTATTAACTTACCTTCACAATTCATTCCAATGCTACGCTCCCTAGCCCAAGCATCCCACGGAATCGCCTTTTGGCGTCTTGTTTCCCAGATATTTTGTGCAAGGGTCAGTTATCTACACAGAATACTTGTGCTTATTATCATTATATTATTTCTATCATGACAAATAACTTGGCTGGGGCTACATGTATGGTCTGAAACCTTTGTTTGAGCCTATTAGTTTTCTTTTCGACCACGCCAAAATGAGGGACAATATCGCACATCCTATTGGGTGTCAAAGTCATCAAACATTTCTACATTTTTTTTGCTTGTTGTCACTGGTGACTTTCAGCCTTAGAAGCCAGAGATTCAAGTGTCTTTATTGCTCAGATTCAATAGTCATTTTTGTGATTTCTTTAAATTTTCAGAACTTGGCATCCCCAACCCTGGACAACCTGACCTTCAAAGTGTCAAGTGTATGTAGTTTATCTTTTATCAGTTGTGGCAAAATCTGAATCGGTGAATGTTACCTTATATTTTGAAATGCTCATGTGTTTTTTAATTCGTCAAATGGGGTTACACTTACAGTCAACACAAACCTTATCCATCGTGTGAGATAATTTGCATTTGTCTTTAGGGTGAATTGCTGGGTGTGATTGGTACTGTTGGATCTGGGAAGGTTTGTCAAGTGTTTTTTGTTTGTAGTTATTTTAATATGTTACATTAGACATGCTGTATTGGTGCTATAGTTACCAAACAAGGATGAATCATGCATATGTTTTGACTCTTAGTCAGGAACTTGTTGTTGAACAATTGTTTTTTGTCAAAGGCTAAGTGAATTAGGTAATTTCCTTTTGGTATACAATCTAGTAGGGAATCTCAAGAACAGTTTATAGCTACTGAAAACCATGGAACATAGAACCTGCTGAGGTCTAGAACCATCAATTAGTTAATAAATAGATTAGCCACAAGTTTAAGCTACAAGTTGACAACAAGAAATCTGCTCACTCTTGATTTCTATTGACCTCCATTATTGACTCACCCCTGGCTGCATGCAACGATAACCTAACTGACACAGTCTTACTGTTACTATTGCACTGTAGTCTTCTCTCTTGATGGCAATACTTGGTGAGCTGCCATTGTCTGAAGGCACCATAACAGTGAAAGGCAAAATTGCCTATGCCTCACAGCAGGCCTGGATTTATAATGGAACACTACGCCAGAACATTCTTTTTGGTCAGGACGATGAAGAGGACAAGTTCACTGAAGTGATCAAAGCCTGTGCTTTGGATAAGGTACCAATATAAGACATTGCATTTCTACCACTGTTCTGTAATATTTTTTACGGTTTGAAAAGATCAGCCAGAATTGTTAAACTTTACATGAAATTGTAGTGATTCTGAAAGTGAATAACAGTGTGGTTATTAGAAGAATGTCTATGTTTTGCTGGTACTGAAAGAGATTCTGATCCAAATTGAAGAACTCATGGTAATTCAAAAAGTCAATAGCAAGTTCAACGTTGCTCTCGGGAGCACCAGTCTCGATTCTTGGAAATGGTATCAGCTATTAACTGGGAAGATACGTCCTAACAATGCAGCTGTTGATATTTTTTGTTAGGATATTGAATTACTCCCAGATGGCGACATGACCTTGGTGGGTGAACGAGGTGTGTCTTTGAGTGGAGGTCAAAGAGCAAGGGTCAACTTGGCAAGGTGTGATTAGTAATTAAAAAATTGTGACAGGCCTACACGACTCCCACTGTACGGAAATGTGTATTCTGATCTTTGCCTTTGGAAGTTGCTATAGTTTAGGCTCATTATATTGCAAGATTTGTTTCAAGTCTCTAAGTATTTGCTTTCCAGGGACAAAATACGAAACTTTCAGTGAACGTTTTTGTTACTTGCATGATATTCTTTGACGCCAGGCCCGGCTGTGATTGGAACTCTTTACAAGCAGTAGGTACATTCTTATCACGGATATCGTATTATTTGTCCCATTTGTCCTCATACGTTTTTCTCCTGAGACATCGTATCTTCACCTCGAGAAAGGTATACATTTCTCTAGAAACACTCTTATGTTTCTTGCAGCTATCTGATCGAGCTTATGTTTCTCGAGCTCGTGGTATAGATTTATTCCTCCTTTTGGTCGTTCTGGCACCACATGATTTAAATGTAGTTTCTACGCGCAAGTCCGTTGACTGTTTAGCGTGTTGTGCATCGTTCGGCTTAGTTCAGGCAAGACCATGGT
>JAHPZR010010160.1:0-2500 GCA_019787425.1 Platygyra sinensis
TGGGACAAAAATAATAAAAATAGATTGGACGAACGGGTTCTAACACTTTTGAGTTTAAATTGATAGAAACAGATGAAACTAAAAATGACCGTGCACATATTTCACAAAAGCAAACTTAGGAGAAAACCTCTGATCGGTTCAAAAGAACAATAAACATTTGAACAACTGGATAAACTCCGAAAACAGCGTCCCAGCTGAGGAAAGCTATTTGCGACATGTAGCTTCACGAAAATAAAGATAGACGTTGAGTTGGAGCGGTTGAATTTCTTATACTGCCTAAACAGGCCGTTTATTGATGTGTCTTTACAAGTCGGCATACACAGAAAAGTTGTGTCATTTGATCTAATGAAAGCGTAAACTTAGACATGAAAACCCCTTAATTTCATAATGGCTTGCAACAGGCCTGTGATATAATTGGCCACAAAACAAAGAATTTCGAGTTTCGGTAAGTTTTCAGTCACCTGCCGAGAATCGAGCTAGATATCGAAATTTCACCCCAATACTCGATATCTTATCATGGTGGTGTCCCAGTTCAGTCTGCCCTCAGAAAATGCGCGAGAGCCAAAAAGACGGGTGTGTCAAGGATGTCACTTGTCACTCCATTTTCATGTATTTACATTTTGAATTATTCATCATATTTTGCGAAAGATTGCCAACACTGCTAATGTGTTGTGCATTAAAAATTTTAAAAAGAAAATGAAAACAATATAGTACGAGTGCTAAAAATAAATCACAAGTGCTCGTGGATTACATTTTAAAAGCGTGTCCAGTTGGTAGATCGGTTATCTTGGAAGGAAAAGCCAAAAGCTGATTCACACTATCATTAATAGCTCAGCATGCTATAATAATCTCAGCGCGTACTGCAAAGGTTGGTCAAGACAACGTGGACATAGGCGTTGTTACAATATTTCGGCTGGCCAACACCAGCCTTCTTCAGGTTTATTGAATGGATAAATGCTGCTTACAGATCTTTATATTCACCGGAAATGACATAAAAAGGCTACGTGATGTGTAACATTAATAAAAAAGGAAATGCATAAAAGGTAATAATACATGATAACAAGGTAAAATAAACAAAAGAAAATTAAAAACTGCTAAATTAAATTACATTTCATCTCTTCTGTTAAGGCCTGCAGGCTCCAGTGTTTTTCCTCTGTGTATGAGGAATGCCTCACGAGCCTTTCTGATGGAGTCCCGACTAGTTTGCAGTTGTTCGAGCGGTATAAGGATTTTGTGATCCTCCGCGTGACCACTAGTCAGGAAGTGTCGTGAAACCGCAGTGGGGGTATAACTACAAAAGGGGTTTATAATTGGTCGCCTATGTTCATTAAAACGGTCTTTAAGACGACGTTTGGTCTCTCCGATGTACTGAAGATTACATTTAGTGCACTGAATCATGTAAATAACATTAGAGGTTTCACAAGTAATATGTGATTTGATTTTAAACGTTTGTCCAGTACTATAAAAAGTATATTGATTACGGCCATCCTCAATAAAAGGCAGACGGTGCAACTAGTTTTATTGCACCGAAACGAGCCGGATGGAGACCTAGATTGGTCGGTGTTAGTAGGTTCCGGCAATTTAGCTCTAACTAGAATGTCACTAATGTTTTTACAACGCCGGTAGGCTACTAAGGGGAGATAAGTAAAAACATTTTTACAGCGGCCAGATGAATAAAGCACGTTAGAGTGTTTGTGAATTATACGGGATATGTTAGGTAAAGCGGGATTATAGGTAATGACGGTAAGAACAGTAAGAACGGTAAGAACAGTTCAGATGGCCAAATTCCCCGAAATAAGTCCCGAAATGAGTCACTTTTTAACCAGCTCGGCCGTCATGTAAATGCCGCGTGTTGCAAAAGCTTAGAAATTCAAGTGTAGCTCTATCACAAAACCAAAAACCCATTCGAAGCAAAAATTTGTGGTAATGTTAGTCTTTCGCTGCTCTTATACATCATGAAAGTAAAATATCAGGAGGATCAATAGTTTCAAAGTTTGTAGTTTGAATTTTAGTGACGTCATGTTGGGGTATGTGCACAGAGGTTGGATTTTTCAGGCAAAAAAACAAGAAATGGAGAAGAAGTCTGGAACTAGTAGGCCTGGTACCTCAGCATAATATCTGCGGAGCCTGAAGACGACAAGACGACGAGGTTAGAAAGTCAACATGGCGACCGTTGGGTGAAGGAAATATCGACGTCGTGGTTAAACTCAAAAGTGAACAGCGAAAAGAAGACGACGAAACATTGACTGTATTTCATATTAAAGTGACAATTTCTTGAAATTATGTGTCATTGCCTTCTTAACTATTTGTTTTTGGAAAACTCGAAAATCTGGGTCGGTCGGACGTGCGCTAAACGGAGAGAAAAAAGGTGATGGCCTTATTAGAACGTTATGAAGGATAAAGTTGTTTGTAGGTTGAACGGGCCGAAAATTACGAATATGAACGGTCCACTTCAAGCAGCGCGAATCCTTTATTAATGTTTCTTAAATTTCTATTATCA
>JAHPZR010010160.1:10000-37183 GCA_019787425.1 Platygyra sinensis
AAATATATAGAGAGAATACCACATGCCCGCGGGTGGATATAAACTTTATCTTCGAGTTTTCAACTCGATATCTGATGAGTGAGCGCAGCGAACGAGTGAGATATCGAGTTGAACACGAAGATAACCGAAGATTTCCGAGGAAGAACCGATGATGTTTCATTGACACAAAAAGCTCAGTGATTGTTTTGTTAAAAGCCATAGATATTCCCACGTCTTGAACTTTCCTGAATAAAAAGACGAAGCTTAAAAGTTAACAAAGCACAGAGAGCTCTCAATTATACCAGTTATTTTATTGTGCCGGCTCAAGTCAGAATTTTTAATTGTTTAAGCTGGTTTAAGTGATCTTCACTACAATTCACATCGATCGTAAATCTTGGACCGGCAGTCAAACATTGATATTAGGGAGCTTAAGAAAACGACAACGGCATCGGCAACGTCACTAAACAAAAGGTTTAATGAAAAGAACGTTGTAAAGATGAAAGTAATTTGTCCCATAGTAGCAATTGAGTGATAACGGCAAGTGCGGCCGTAATACTACTTGAACAGAGACCTGAAAAAAAATTTTTGAAAAAAACTATTCAGGCTCTGAGTGGGATACGAATCCACGACCTCTGCGATGCCGGTGCAGTGCTCTCCCAACTGTGCTATCAAAGCCACGTGACAGCGGTCGTATATGAGTTAGCCCTTTTATATGGGGACGTTTAGACTTGGCCCAAGTACAGTAAAGATGAAAGTAATTTGTTCCATAGTAGCAATTGAGTGATAACGGTTATTGAACTTGAACTTGAACTTGAACTTGAACTTTATTGATAGTAATATATAAATCATTACAAAATTGCTTGCCCCCGCTACTAGTAAACTGACTAATCGAGGCGGGGGCAAGGGTTACACACTTACTACAAAAGAAATAAAATACAACTATTAACTAATTAATTAATTAATGCAAGTGCGGCCGTAACACTACTTGAACAGAGACCTGAAAAAAATTCAGGCTCTGAGCGGGAGCCTGAATTTTTTTAAGGTCTCTGTTCAAGTCCAGTGTTACGGCCGCACTTGCATTAATGGTTGAAAAGAACGCTGTGTGTGCGTTATAATTCTTGGTACATTTCTTTCCCGTCCTCTGCTAAACAACAACGTGAAAGGACCAATACATCGAATTTATTCATATGTATTCTAGATTCAGTTTGGTGAGAGCTTTAACCGTGATAAACAAAGTAAATGACTGAAGGGTACCGTGAGATTTGTAGGTAAGATATAAAGTTATTATTTAATCGAAGTTGTCCTCGGGTTCTCAAGCTCCTTTTATTGAGGGAAGCATGACTTTCAAGCGGGTTGGAAATTCGAGTCTTAGCGTTTTGTGTTAGTCGGGGTCTTAGTCATTCACACAGGGGAAACGACTTCTATTTAACTTCGGAGAAGCACGTACAATTTTCCTGCTCAGCGCTTTGAATAAGATTTCCAACGCTAACAGTGCCGTAGTTCAAAACATACTGCTTTCTTCTCTTTTAACTCTCTAGATTTTCAATTTCGGATTTAGACGGATGCGACCCGATGACCATTGAACACTGGCTGCGCGATCATGGGACCGAGACTAAAAATAACTTTGACTAGGTGACCACGGGGATGTGTTCTCTCACCTCATTCTCTTTTGCCTAGAGCTATCTTTCGAAGAAAGACCTTTGAATTTTCTACTGAATAATCGATTAAGTTTTGAGATGTTTGCTGTAGCTAGCAAAAAACAAACGACTCCGAGATTTAGTCCTGTTAAGGGTAGTCCATCGGTCTGAAGTCCATTGACAAGGGGTCAGTGTTTTGTTTGTCACCAGTGATACATCACCTGAGAAAATTCTGCTGTACGTGTGATACGCACGCACGCAAGATGGTCGAGTATTAGAGTGTGGTTACTATTCTCTATGCTCAATCCTATGATGAATTTTGCATGCCAACAGCATGTACAGTAATTTCTTTTTCGGATTACGCCGAGGAAAAGCGTTATGCTGACAGCAAGTTAATGATCGGACAATTTACAAGTAAAAAAGACATCATAAGATAGTCGATAATAGTACAGACTACGGTTAACGACATTCGATTTTTTTTACCATAATTGCTGCTAATCTCGCAGTCTGATTGGCTATTTTCCCGCTGTCGATAAGAGGCCAGACAAAGCTGCTCGGGTTAGGCCTTCACACAAATATCCGGATATTTTTTGAGATATTTAGAAGTTTCCGAGATTTTTAGAAAATTTAAGAAAATTTCAGGATGGTGTCGTTTCAGCGAGATAGCTTGTTTTCACTGCCGCTCGTATTGCAGACACGGATACCGCAAGCGTCAAGCAAATCATTTTTCGCAGGTTTTTTTTTTATTTTTTAGTCGGGAGGTACAACAAAACATTTAATGACTGGCCCTCGGGAAACAGTCAATTTTGTTTCCCCGAGACTCGGGGAAAACAAAACTCATCTAGTGACTGCCTAAAGTGCGCGGTGTTATGTTACACATTGACACATTTGGCCGTTTGAGAATTTGAGCGCTACAAGGCATTGTTTGGAATTTAAAATGAAAGAAAATGTACTCATCTGGCCTGGTTTCTGTCGTCCATTTGGCCTATTTCATCGCTGCGACAAACACGTAAAAACGAAATTTTAACCGCTGTGATGACGCGAGTCGTTGTCGATAAGAGTATAGACAACGATAAACCATATTCGTTAATTCGTTTGTTAATTTTACCACAATTCAGACTCAGCAATTGTGGTAAAAATATAAATGAACATGCAAATGATGGGGCCGGTGGCCATTGCTTTAGCTTTGCCTGGATTTAACGTCCTTCAGTGGACGTTCGGTGTCTCCCGGAGTATTTTTCTTCGGAGTTTGATGGATCATTTTATCTAACGACTTTCTACTTTAAGCGAAAAAAATTAAGAAACTCTATCGATTCGAAGTTTCAATTTTTTACAATTCCGTTATTTTTAGCTCTTCGTTTATCTGTGAGGCGGTCTCAAAAGCCGCTTGAAGGGTTTAGTTTTATGAAAATTAAAATGTAGCCTGCGAAAACAGCCGTCCTTCTTCGCCCCGGCCCGAGTGGCGTTTCGCGACGGAAACGCCATTCGGGCCGTGAGCGAAGAAGGACGGCTGTTTTCGCAGGCTACATTTTAAATTATTTGCGCAACAGACCCATTTCTACAAATATGATGATGGCTCTGTTCACTCAGCTTCGATATTTTTAACAATAAACCCCTGTAGACCGTGCTGAATTACGTGCTCCAAGTTTTCAAAATCAGGGTAGTTTTCCACACGCTCCATCTCTGAAACGATGTCGCTAACCCTCAATTTTTTTCGTTTCTAACACAAGAAACTCATTATCTGACTGCGGTAAAAATTTAAAAAAATCGCGCGAACGTCCTTACAATATTAACTTGGGACGCCTCCACTCTTTTTTTACTTACTTACTTTTAGTCAGTTGTTTTGTGATTGCCAAGACCTAACTCGAAATTTGAATTATCGAATATTGAATGGAGTTTGATTTATTTACTCTATCTATTTTTGTCAATTTCAATTACACAGATGGTAAAAATTCGTCCCATTCTTACATTAAATGGTAACAACATTATAATTGCTTAGTTTCCACGATATGGTTCCGTTACTATTCCATTATTCCTGCGTCAACTGAATATCCCAGGGTTTCTTTCTGGTTTTAAACACAGTCTCATCGTAGCAGGCCACATTATCAATGCCCCAGTTAGCACAAGAAATGTCAGTTGATTGTGATTAATAATGCTTACACTTTTTCTTGAATGTGTAGATGGAGCGCTACGTTGTTTTTGTCTTCACACTGCTCTGCATTTACGTGACCTTCTCCTATGCTGAGGAAACCAAAGAGATGACAACCTCAGAGTCACAACCAAATATTGTATGTATAGGCACCATTAAATCAAAATCACTTCACAGCTTATAAGCGAATGGCGTTATGATCATCGGCTCCATGTTCGTGCGTGTGCTTTCTTTCGAGTACTGTACATTATTACCGGGCGGACTTTCTAGTGTCGAGGCAGCTTATTTATTGTAGACTGGAGCGGATGAGATGCTTGTCAGTGAAGTGAAGAGTGATCATCGCAGTAAATTTTCCAATTTGAGCAATTGGAAAGAAAAAGCCTGAAAAAATCAGGGCTTCAACGGGATTCGAACCCGTGACCTCCTGAAAAAAAAAATCAGGGCTTCAACTGCGACGATCACTCTTCACTTCATCTACAACCGCAGTACAAATATGAATTATTTCATAAGAAGATATAACGAAGAGACAAAATTCCCTGTTACTCCGAGTTTCGTGCTCACGCACTCATCAGACAGTATTTAAATTATTTCATATATACTTCACATCCTTGTCAGTGTTGATGGAATTTAAAAACCTTGCAGATTTTTCATACGTTTTGCAACGTGTTGTGTACCCTCTTCTCTTCGACCAGACAAAAAACATCGCTGAGATTTAGGTCTGAGCGGTTTTTCATTGCCGCGTTATTCGGTAAACAGTTTCATCTAAATTTATGGAGCTTTGTATGGAGACGCCATGTTGGTGCCCTTCCGAGGGGCACCAACGTGGCAAACGATGGCAACATGGCCGCCGGAAACCAACAGAGACATCTGTCACTGAGTTTTGCCACTGAAACGAAAAATTATTACTCTAGAGTTCTAAGAAATTGAAAGTAATACTTCTTCTAGTGCAAGAACTGTTCAGTTACCAAAAACTGAAGCGATAACTGCTCTTTTGACCTACGCGTGATCCTTCTCGGACCACCATTTAATGTCACGCAACGCATAAACTTGGAAAAAAAATGAGGAAACCTATCGAGCTTAAACGTCGTAAAACGACAAGTTTTGATAAGGTCTAATTTCTGATGACACTAAAACGCCAGTAGGATATCTAATTTGCAATTTTGGAAAATAATGACGTCACATGAAAACAAAGAATACCGGTCCTGTACGACCCTCTGTTTACATAGGAAAAGAGTTCAGCTTTGGTTCACCACCGTGTCCCCGTTTAATTGGAAGTGAAAATGCCCTGCAGCTGTTATCCCAAAGCCAAGGCGATTCAAAGTCGTGTTTGTAAACAAAATAACTGTCCTAGTTTTGATAATAAAAGCACGTCGCCTCGAATACGGCCAGTATAAAACAAGGATTGCGAGCTGCGGGCTGCGGACTGCGGACTGCAGACTGAGGACTGTGGACTGCGGACTGCGGACTGTGGACTGTGGACTGTGGACCGTGGACTGTGGACTGTGGACTGTGGACTGTGGACTGTGGACTGTGGACTGTGGACTGTGGACTGTGGACTGTGGACTGTGGACTGTGGACTGTGGACTGTGGACTGTGGACTGTGGACTGTGGACTGTGGACTGTGGACTGTGGACTGTGGACTGCGGACTGCAGACTGCGGACTACGGACTGCGGACTACACTATGGACTGCGGACTGCGGACTGCGGACTGCGGACTGCGGACTGCGGACTGCGGACTGCGGACTGCGGACTACGACCTGGGTATAAAACACGGAGTTAGGTATAAAACGCGGACTATGTACTTATTGACTGAGTGGGAGGGCCGGACAGGAAAATATTTGGCTCGAGGTCAGGGCGTACGGACCTCGCTGCGCTCGGTCCGTACGTCCTGACCGAGAGCCAAATATTTTCCCGTTCGGCCCGACCTTACTCAGTCAATAAGCATTTTATCATATGACCTCTTATACTGTGGAAAATTCTGTTTGAACCTAAATAGAACACGATTACGTAAGATCAGACGGCCGCCGCGCGCTGAACAATTACATAAAAATTTCTACAACAGAAATTTGTCATTTATTTCTTCGCGTCGAACGCCAGTACAAGAAACTCACAATTCATCGAAAAACAGGACTCATTTTTCATTTTTGGTTTTCAATTGTAATTCGTGCTAAAAAGCGGCCAACAGAAAGTTGACATAAAGCTGTCAAAACTATGTCAAAGCCATCAAAAGGTCACACTTCACTGAAATTGTTTAAGTCTTCACCTGAAGACTCACAAAAATGTCGGTGTCGTTTCAAGCTTTTTGTCGACCTCTTGGATTCTCTTGGATTCTGGACAACCAGCAACTGAAAATTAATGACACAGATGTTGGCTCCTGCAAACATTGCCAGGGTTTGCTGGCTTTGCTGGTGTAGTGGAAATTAATTACACGGTTAAACGCAAGCGAGTTTTATTATCTGGATGAACTGTGTGGTAATGAACTTGTGTTCGTACCCAGTTTTGTCTCTTCAAACAACACTGACGTAGAAACTACAGAGCAGTTTATCCAACTGCACACAAGGTATGTTTGTGATTTTTCTGGTTTAACCAACTTCTCCCAGAAACGCTGTAAACTCGAAGAAATCATTTATATCGTACTTTGCTTTCTTCTTCGCTTTTCTTGCTTTTGACCCACGATGAACTCTTTGATGCCTTCCAAGGAAAGAAGTTTCGCCTCAAGACTGTTGGCTCATTCCAAAAGTTAATTATCGATCGGACAGTTTATCAAGAAAAGTTGTTCAAGTTCCTTGACCGCTTGTTTGCTTGTTGGCTTCTGAGAAAGTTGTGAGCTTCTTCATTTTCGAGGAGTGTTAAGTTTCTTTCTTTGTTTTTGGAGTGAGTTGGCGACTGAAGTAGTTCTGCATGGGACAATTCACCTGGATAGTAAAATTCGCGCTCAGAATGTTCACTTTTATGACTCATTTTGGAGAAGATTTTGCCGTACTCGTTTCTAGTAGGGCCGTACTCATTTCTAGTAGGGCCGTACGTGTTTTTCCGGCCCTATCACTTCAACGCGTACGGCCCTCATACGGGACCTTTTCTCTTATGGTTTTCCAAGGAAATTGCTCGCGGGCCGTACGGGTCATATGGTAATAAGAATTACGGACTGGGTATAAAACACGGACTCGGGTATAAAACGCGGACTGTGAACTAATTGCGGCCTACCGACTGTAGTCCGTTTTTTGCCGATCGGTCGTAACTGATATCAGATAATACATGAATAAACGAGAACAAACCCTCTCGTATGCACGTGCTTTGCGATCAATTCGTTTGTTTCGCTCCTGCTGGCTCAGGCACAAAATGCTGTCCCTAGAATTTTTGCTTTTTTAACATACCAAACCTACCAAAGTCGATCACACTCTTTAATCTACTATTACTACTAGTATGAATATATCAATATATTTTTTATTAAATCTGTTTCTCACAACATTCCCTATTAAGTCTCCGGCGATTTGACGGCTAGTATTAACGGCTCGATCTATTGACGCTTTAAAGTGCACACAAAAGTACCAGCTACGCAGGTTCGCCTTTACCATTATCTATGATCGCCATTTTCGCTAACAAGTCGGTTAAAATAGATCGCTGGATATTTTGTAGAGGAAAACTTAACCCGTGAATTAGGAATTGTCCTAAGACAGACCATGTTACAAGATCTTGGAATTTGTTAAGTATGAGATCCATTACAACGCAGGTATGTTAAATTAAGCTGTAATAGGGAACTGTAAATATGTTGCAGGTACTATGCGCAGATGGCTCTTACTGCCCAGACGGTAATCGGTGTTGCCCAGGTAGAGAGATTATCTCGTTTGTTTGTTGTGATTATGGACCTTTCGCAACTTGCTGCCCCGATGGTTTAACTTGCTGCCCTCCCGGATATCGGTGCACAACTGATAGATGTGCGCGTTTGACGGATTCATCTGTATTGCGAGAGAAGGCCAGTCTGTTAGTTAATAGTACAGCTGGTATGGACCCAAAGGTTAGCAAACTCATACCTTCACAACAAGTAGAAATATCGTCGAAGAGAAATGTTTTCATCGGCACCTCTGGGAACGTTTTCTCCCCTGATGAAAAATATCAGTGTCCGGATGGAACAAGCATTTGCGAGCTATCTTCTGGAATATATGGCTGCTGCCACCTCGTCAGAGGGTATGTAGACTTTTGGAAAGAGAACTCGTGTTTTCTTGCCGTTTGTTGTTTTTTGTTGTTGTTTACTAGATTATTCATCGCTATCTTTCTTTCTGAGATATGTTTGGCATATCTAAACATTTATTTATTGAGTGGGATTTCCACATTTTGTCATCGCCAGCAAAATTTAATTAATCAATTAATTAATTTATTTATTTATTTATTTGCGTACGAGAGCAAAATGTTTATCATGTGGTTTCTACTTGGCGTGTAGACTGGGTTCCATTAACAAACGAGACTGCGGACTGCCGACTACAGACTGCAGACATTTTGTAAAATATAGACTGAGGGTAAAATAAAATATTAATATTAGAATACGAATCATAAGGGTAAAATAAAGAGTGTTCGCTCCCGTTAAACGTTTTGATTGATTAAATGAAGTTGAGTTTTGTACACCATGAGTTTTGGCATCTCTTCTATCGATTGTTTGAGAACGCCGATATGTTATAATTTCTCGTGCTCGGATAGTCGACTGTCATCTTTCAGCAAATACCAATTTAAAAACTCCTTGATGTATTAAAGTCGAGTGCAAAGATTGAATATCTCTCACAAACGAGGCTCGATACCTACATGTTTAGTTTGCCCAGTTGTTGTACTGTCGTGTTTTGCTTGCCTTGTGTTCCGAACAATTCTCGCTAATTAAACAAATTAAACACAAGACCACCATACTGATTGAATTGTTGGTGCCTCAAGGAACTATAATGTCAACTTAAAAGATACGCCTTACATCTGATGTCCATTAATAAGTAACTTAATTTACAATAGGGGTCTAGCTCTAATTAATTATTTGAAGCCGGCTTAAAATACAGCAACTCCAAGGCCATTTGAAGCAACTAAGACACGCGGTGGTTTGAACGTTATTAAGACATTGTCGATGAAAACAGTATGAAGGAAATGCACCGCCACAAGAGTTGGTCGGTCCCAGACCTAATCCCGTGAATAAAATTCAAAATGACCGACACGTAAACAAAAGTAAGATGCATAGAATTTCGATTAGTTCGGGCCCTTGTGGGAAACGTATTCAACAACATATCAACGTATTTTACCCTCAGTCTGCATTTTACCCCTAGTCTGCAGTCTGCAGTCTGCAGTCTGCAGTCTGCATTTTACCCTCAGTCTGCATTTTACTCCTGGCCCCGGTTGTTCAAAGGGTGGATAACGCTATCCAGCGGATAAGCATTGGCAAAACAAACTACGCTATCCGCTGGATAGTGCTATCCACCCTTTGAACAACTGGGGCCTGGTCTGTAGGCTGCAGTCTGCAGGTGCGCTGGTCTGTAGGCTGCAGTCTGCATTTTATCCCCGGTCTGCTGTCTGCAGTCAGCATGCAATCTGCGGTTTACACTGACCGATCGCGTGGTTGAGTGTTTTTGTGCGGCACCCATTTGTGTGATTACTCTTATCGGGTGTGGTTTTTGGCGGTTTTGGAGGCAGTCTTAGGCCTTAGATCTTAGTGTTTGAGACACCCGCCGCTGTACAAGTTTTTTTTTTTTTTTAGACGCGCCTTTTATTATAAGGAGGGTAAATATGCGCTTTTTCTCAGGTCAGTATATGTGCAAAATTCATGGCTGAGTGAGGGAACAATCATACAAAGTTCCAGCTCTCGGACAGAACTTTCTGCAATTACATATTTAAATTATGTCACATTCAAATTGCTTCGATCAGCTGAAAATCCTGACAATTTCTACGGAAAATGAAATTCTAGTTAACATTATCGCGCCGCGCAGTCCGCAGCTGTCAGAAGAAAATTTTTACTCGACTGATTTCATTACTTTCAACTCCCGCCACGGTCTGTTGCTAAAATCAACATATTTGTATCAACAACCGAAGTTTTACGGACAGATATAACTTAATGACAAAGTCCAGTGTTTTCCTGCATCTTTATGGTTAGCAAGTTGAGGTCCTCTCGACTGATAAACCATGATTTCTTGATACGTTGCAGTTTCCGTGGAGTCACAAGTTTAAAAGGACTAAATATTTGCTTTCGTCTTCAAACTTCATGCTAAACATTTTTACATGAACTGGTCATCTTTCAGTACAAAAGCTAATTTCTGTGGGGTGGGGGGCGTCTGCAAAAGAGCTGAGGCTAACTGAACTAATTTGTCTCCACTGGAACTAATAAACAAATCTGGTGACAAATATGTAATCAAAATACAGCCAATGAAATAAAGTTCTTCCCACAGTAAACATCTTCAAGCCAATGCAATTCAAAAGTTGCGTTCGTGAACATTAATTGTCCTAGTTGGGTAACAAAAAAGCTCAATAACAAGTCATCTGACATCCCGACGAAACAGGTAACGTTGATTGCACGATCCAGAATCACAACAAAAAACCAAATCGTCTCGTGTGCAATTACTTTTCGCTGATGTCATTTGTTTTCGCCCCTGCTGCGAAAAACAAGCCTAACCTGCAAAATGTGTTTAATTCAGTGACATCCCCTCCCCATAACTTGGAGCTATATGTCTGCTGACCTTTTTTTTGCTGGGTTTTATTTTACGTTGTGAACCAACGGTTACACGGGATTTTGCCAAGGTAACAAAAATGACACACGGAGGAAAACCATTCAGTTTCCTTTTCGGTTACACATTAATGTCAAACAGAGAATTTTGATTTGCTCTTATACCTTTGACATCAAACCAACAGTGCAACTCATCACATTAAATGTCAAGGACGCTGAATGTGATCTTTTTTTATGTATCCATGGGTATTATCCACGGGAAATTTACGTCCAGAAATATTGGCCATACTCACTCAATACAGTTTCCCATGGTGAAAGGATGATTTACCACGACAAAAAGCCGAGTTCCGTGTAACCGAGCCCTAAGAGAGCGAATTTCCTGGAAACTTAAGTTTAAACATGTTTCTCTTGTAACCGTTTTTTCGTCTGCAGCTTGGGTCTTATAACCAGGACTCTACGGTATCTTCACTCGACATTCATCACTACAATACGACAAGATGTGTAAATATTCATGGAAAGCTAAGATTCCTCTGATTTATCCAAAGCGCATCAACTTTTACTTGACTTAAATCCCATAGAAGTTCGCATTGCAAAGCTGTTCTTTCTTTACCTGTTTATTTACTTATTTATTTATTTGTTTCCATTATTTATGGTTAAAAATAACGAGGCAGAAAGGAAATAATTTTCAGAATAAATTACTTTCGGCCAGTTTTGGCCTTGGAAGGATCCCTGTCACTTTTTCGTCCGGCTTTGTTGTTGCTTTTGTTTGTTTCATGTCCAGTTTTCTTATCTTTTCCAGACGCCGAATATTAAAACATATCCTGCCCTGATGGACGTTTCTGCTTGAAGTAACAGACATGCTGTCAGCTGTTTAATGGAAGCCATGGTTGCTGTCCGTTCTACGGATAGCGAAAACAAAACTTTAAATAGGAAAAGTTCTGAACAAATAACCCGTATTTTTTTCTTTCAGTCTACGGAACATTGAAAAACAGAGGTCCAACACTTTTTGAAAATTTATTTCAGTGTGTTTCAAGGGGACTTAATTTGATAATTTTTGAAGATAATCATTTTGATATATTTTAAATCTTGAAGTAAATTATTCAAAATCTTCCAAATTACTGCAACCAAGCGACTTTATAAATCATAGCATATTTTTAATCTATATACGTGTATTTTACATTCGATTCTTCGGTCATCAAATTGGTTGCAGCCACTCGATTAGCATTTAATTGTTTTTGGGCGTGGACTAGTTTTGGACAAGCTGTCGTTACTATTGTTTTTAATGATATATGATATATATATTTTATGTTTTCATTAGGTTCCTTATTTCCACAAAGTTTTTTCTTTACAAACCACGAGTACGTCTTTTTAAAATAGCGTAAGAATGTATTCCAAGAACAAGTTAGCATTGTACTGGAACAATTCAATAATTAGAATAAAAATTATGCCCATAATTTTACTGGCAAGTTTTGTTTATTGCTTTCCTTTTACTTCAGTGTTAGCAATCTTGTGAATATAGGAGTTAAGTCCCTAAAAGATCTACGGTGTTGCATCGATATATAGTTTGCTTTTGTCAACTGGGTTGATAATTTGAATTGGCCTCCGTAGATAGGTTCTAAAGCCGACGTTTTAGCGTCTGCTCGCCGTCAGAGTGAGTCGAAGAATTCTTCGACTTCTTCACTCGCTTTTAAGATATTCTTGGAAGCTAAATGGCCAAATTTAGACAGGTTGCGGCTTTTTTAATACCATCACTTGAATTTTTTTCTTACAGTTCCCGAAAACATATTTCTGTGCCGAGAGGACTATTATGGAATTTGTGAATTCAACACGATAGCCTGAGGGTGTGGTCATTTGGCCCAAATGCTTGCTTGCTCAAATCTGGACAGGGGTTTATTTCTTCGCTGTAGGATTCGGCACACTTTCAGTACAAGTAAAAACAAAACCTAACATCGCAGTGCGCTTTACCGTTTTGTATTTCGAAATTTTACATTACAATTTTTTAAACGTGAGATTAAATCCCATGAAGATGTGTATCTGTATGAGCCCATGAGATTTGAAGATGGCTATCAGTGTAAGCCCATGAAATTTGAAGATGCGCATGAGATTTGAAGATATGGATACCTTTGTGAGCCTACTGAGATTTGAAGATGGGTATCTGTGTGAACCTATCAGACTTGAAAATGTGAATTTGTGGGAGCCCATGAGATTTGAAGATGGGTACCTTTGTGAGCCCATGCGATTTGAATATGGGTATCTGTGTGAGCCCTATAATTCTGATTTTTTTGGGTGGCCCCGAATATTAAGGGATGCATATCTTTGCGAGAACGTTAATTAATAAGGTGTAAAGCGTAGTTTAGAAGCCTTCCTTCCACCCAGTGATACATTTCTAAGAGAGTTCAGTAATAGAGTGAGTGCGGTATCAGTGCGATTCCATGGATGACGTAAGGTTTTCTTTCTGGGCACAGTAATTTAGTAGGAGGTCAAATTGTTTTAGCTTCGCGCTTGAACGCAAGAGATATAGTTTCCCGCCGATGATACTTGGCTTGTCGATTTTTGATTCGCATGACCTCCTCATACGCTTCTAGGTTTCTGATATCCAGAAGTTACGGAAAGAGTTAGAAGACTTGAGGAGATCAGCAGATTTGAGTTTAATTGTTTGACAACGCGGTCACCTATCTCCAGCAGCTCATTTCTCGCCAGGCTGCAATGTTTCATCAGTATGCTACGCTCGCAGCTTTGGAGCAAGTCGTGAATGTCGCTAGTGATAAACGGCATGATTGTATCTCGAAGTACAGCAGTGCTCTCTAGTCCATCCTTATAAAACTGTTCGCCTCGAAGGAGGAGGCGGAAGTGGCAAAAGTGGTGGGAAAAGTGCTAAAGAATGCCCCGTCAGTTCCTTAAGGACGGTATGGGCTCCCATATCTTGCGTACTCCCTCGCGTGGAGTACGCCAAAAAAAAGGAGAAAAAAAGCCTTGGTCGACAAGGAGGTCCGGCATCTCAACGTTCGCGTGCATTTGTCAAATGTTTTGCTTGTGGTAAGTTTGGCCACAGTGCACTATGTTGTGGCGAATAAAGCTTAGTTGCGGGACAGTGAGCTCAGTTCCAGTACTTTATGAACTGCTCGTAGACGGTCTTTAGCTTGGCCTCTGGTGTATTAAACATTTGTGCTTTAATAAAGTTGCAGTTTGCAAATCACTGAAAACCTGCTTTTCAAATACAGGTTTTCAGTGTGCATGGCAGAACCCTGTCAGCTGAGAGTATCATATAAGCTTTAGGGATGTATGTTAAATTCTACTTTAAAAATCCTGAGTCCTGGGAGATGACGCCGCGAGAGACTGTCAATGATGGCATTCCTTGTTGCTTGGTCGGAGGGAAGTCGAAAATAGCCGTGCAAACTGCGAACCGGTGCTCACTAGTTCTGTCTGTTTTGTTTTATTGAAGTTCCAATCGAGAGGGATAAATGATCTGGGTAGATGTTTTTTCTATCGAGGTACAACAATAGGCTGCAGAGAGACAAATTCAATCCGGCTCCAGGTCTAGAGGAGATGATTGACGATGATGATTTGGCAAGCCTTCAAAGAGGTCTATCGGGGGAGCATTCGACTGTTAATAAAGTCAACTTTCGGGGTCCAAATATATTCGTAGCAGGTGACATCCATAACCATACGGAGGCGTGGACTATGATCCTACAGGAGTACCAAATTTGGGAAACATTTTTGGGTGTGTGTTCCTCGTAGGATTCTGGATTTTCTCCGCCCTTTTAAGGGAGTATTTAAGAATGTTTTTGTGGCTGTTCTTCTCCACCTAACCACCCGTCGTGCAAAATATTTGAGCTGCTGAAGTAGATCACTGTGTCATCAGCGTAGAGGGCAACCTCACAATATTCCAGGCACTCGAGAAGATCGTTGATATAGACCAGAAACAACAAAGGGCCGAGGATGCTCCCTTGAGGAGCGCCAACTTGAATTGATCTTAGTGTAGATTGCACATCACCAACAGCAGTGAGCTGAAAGCGATTGCTGAGATAAGATCTAAACCATTCAGTTACGTTTACAGAAGCTTTGCTTGAGCTTTGGCAATAGGAGGCTGTGATCGACAGTATCAAATGCCTTCGAAAGATCTAGGAATACCGCGCCTGTCAACATTCCATTATCAAGTTTTTCCAGAATTCTGTCCGTAAAATGAGCCAAAGCAACTTCGGTTGATAGTTTAGGGCGAAAGCCAAACTGTTTTGTTGTAAGTAAGTTTGACTCAGTCAAATAGCCATAAAGTTGTTGATGCACAGCTATCTCGAGAATCTTACTAACTGTCGGAAGTACTGTAATGGGCCTGTGGTTATTAAAGTCAGATTTGTCACCAGACTTGAAGAGTGCCGTTACTTTGCCTTGTTTCCAAATGACTGGAAATACACTAGAGTTAATACAGGTGCGATACTCTCAGCAGAATCTTTGAGTCTTGCACTGATCTTGTCCAAGCCAATTGCTTTATTTGTTTTCAAGGTCTTAAGGCGATTCCTTAGTATTGCATTGCGCATCCCTACTGCGCACGATTTTTGCGTCATTAGCGCGCGCAAATGAGCGCGTGCACATACATAGCGTAAGAGATTTCCCTCAAGGTAAGCTCCACAGCGAAATAAATGCTCGTTTTCTCTTAAACAAGCATGGTGACCTACATTTTTATTGCATAATTTCGCTGTATATATTATCCTCTTTCGGTTAAAAAATAAAAAAAAAATTGTTCGGAAGGAAAAAAAGATATCGCTGAAAGTGTGCACAAACCGTTACTCCAGGATGCAAATTTATAACCTCGAAAACAACGACTCGAGGAACGTTTTGAGTCCTTGTCGTTTAAAATTGTGTGAATTTGCCATAAATTATATATTAAAGTTTTCCATATGCTCGACACTTTCTACCTATCAAGTCTTTTTCAAGTATTACTTCAATAAGCTTTTCTTCCAGCTACTGCAAAATGTCACGTGAACCGATGAAATAACGCGCGTGATTAGTACCCGTACAGGCATAAATGAGGTCAGTTTGGCCCATCATACCTCTTTTGCAAGGATGGTGATCTATCTTTTTTATTGTATTTTTCGAAACAGTTCTTGGCAGGGAACAATCAGGGTAAGTTTAAAAAAAAATGTTCGACAAATTTTATTTCTGAGGAATCACCTTAAGTTGTTTGAAGACAAACGACTCACTCACAGGTGTGAAAGAGAAATCATTTGATTGAATAACACCTTTGGTGATGTGAGCTCCCTGGGTAAATAACATTATTATTATTATTATTATTATTATTATTATTATATTATATTATATTATATTATATTATATTATATTATATTATATTATATTATATTATATTATATTATATTATATTATATTATATTATATTATATTATATTATATTATATTATATTATATTATATTATATTATATTATATTATATTATATTATATTATATTATATTATATTATATTATATTATATTATATTATATTACATCGCGCAGAATGGCTATTGTTCTCGTGACATTTACTTGCAGTTCATGGGTCTGTCATATTTTCAGTTATTATTCAAATAAACGCAAGGAGGCCAGTCTCATTGGTTAAAATAAACGCGCGCTTTTTCTCGTTGGGGTTATGACCTCCCTCATTAACTTGAAGAAGGCGGAGCATTGAAACAATGAACTTTTTGTATATTGTTTTCGCACCTCTCAGAAGTAAATTCACCGCTAATCCCAGAAAAAATCGAGTGAAAACAAAAACTGGTTAGAGAAAAATTGTTATTAATCCGCATCAAAGAAAGCTGAATCGCGTGCCCTATAATATCTCTGCACGTGAGCAAAACAATCGTTTGAGTCTGAATCCTAATTTACCAATTTTGGCTAATGTGTTGTTAAGAGTTTGCTTTATTGCACCAGACGGAACTGATTTAAGAAAAGTGAATCGCGTTCGATCTAGTTTCATGAAAAAAGTTCGTTTGTATCGTTGGATATTCTACGTTTAAGTTCTCTCTCCCTAACCTCTCTTTTCGCCATATTGATGATGCTTTGACCATTTAGAGTATGAACCCTACAACTACAGATTGCAGGGCCAGAATCAAGGCAACTTCGTGTAGCGGCTCGTTTGGCTGGGCAGTGGATGAAAGAACGAGGAATAATTTGTGTGATTTTTAGTCTTGGGTTCATATCTTTAGCGGCTCGTTTGGCTCGGTTGTAAATAAAAGAACGAAGACCGAGCTATACAAGCCGGCTCGTTTGGTGGATAATTAAAAGCGATCCTGTATTCTGTAGTTTAGCCCAGGGCGGCCACTCGTAAACCTCTTTATTAAACATCTGCGCAGTTAAGGAGGGATTGAGTCTAAACATATTTGTTTGTTTACTTGAGTCAGTAGTCAGTGTTCGTTATTCACTCGATGCGCTCGCGCGATCGCATAGCAATGAAGCCAAACAAAATTCGTTGATCGATCGATGGCCGATCGTATTTGAAAAACTTTGAAAACTATCGAAAGCTTTTACTTGACGTTAAGTATGAACCGCCCATAAAACTACTTTATTAAAATATTATTGAGCGTGTTGTAGTGTTGCTCGTTATTTGCTTGTTACGCTCGCATGACAACGAAGTCAAACAAAGTCCATTGATCGATCGATGGCCGCTCATCTTATTTGAACTGGAAAAACCTTGAAAACAATCGACGGCTTTGGCCGCTCATGTTTGCGAAATATTAAGACAGCGCGGGTTAGATCGTGCTCACTCGACATTGGACATTGTTTATTCTTGACCAATTGTCGTGACATCATCTCGCTATAAAGAGCTCTGAAAAGAGCTCCCGATCACTGGCGTTTTTACCTTCCTCCGTGTTCTTTGCCCGTTATGAGCGAATGGCTCAGCTGGGAGACCAGTTTTAAAATTCGCAGCAAATAGGTACTCATTTACATCTAAATGGTTTTCTTGAATGGGTATTGTTAGTTTTGACAGCCAGTGTTATTCAGTCCTGAGCTGAATACAATGGCTCGCTTACCTAGAACGCGCCATTTTCAAACGCGACTTGACCAGGCAGTTTTCAAACTGAAAGGGATAGTGGTTCTCGTTCATTAATTACCAAACTTAAAACGGATTTTGTTTAGGAAAAGATCCATCTTCCATTTGCCGTATGCCGAATATTGCAAGGCGGCTTTAATTTTCAATAAAGCGCTTTTGAAAACGGACTTCATACTAAAAATCGTCCAATTTTACAGTTTTTCAACTGCGAAGGGATAATCCTTATACTTCCTAAATCTCCTTGGGTTTAGGCTCAAATTGTAGTTTAATCATTACTCTTCCAAAAGCCGTATGCCGAATTCTATTTTAGAGCGTCAGGAAATCAGAAAAGCGATTTTTGTCAACTCCATTTAGCCAATTTGGGCCTTTTCTTCTCTTATTCTGGCCTATTGAACGCGCGTTCGCATTTAAATTTGCCACTTCGCCGATAATGAATAATTAATGATGTCAAGGCATTCTGCGCGATGATATTATATTATATTATATTATATTATATTTAAGAAATAGAAAACATGTACCGTGTTTCTATCGAGTTATACAAACACGAGTGGAAGTTTGGGAGAACGAGAAATGCTGTGGGAACACGAGCCGCAGGCGAGTGTTTCCACAGCTTTTTCGAGTTCTCCCAAACTTTCACGAGTGTTTGTATAACTCGATAGAAACATGAAGTACATGTTTTCTATTTCTTTTAGAAAACACCACGACGAGAAAAAGGAAAATAACTTGTTAGCTTTGGATATCAAAATGTAAATTCTCTTTGCTCGCGCCATCACTACGTCAACAAGCGCGCGCTAGTTTTGTGTCTCCATCGAGTTATACAAACACGATTTTTAACCAATCAGCGCGCGTGCTTTCTTAGGACTGTTTTCTAATATATTATATTATATTATATTTATTTCGAAAGGGATACAGTCCCACAGTCTGACAGGAACTGTCAAAGTGTAGGGTAAGTTGGGGTAAATGGCCCACCTTGGCTAGTCGACCTACCTCAGCTGTTGTGGAACAGTGGAGGCCTCGCCGATATGTCGATGCTCTATGTCTTATGTATGAATGTATGTATGTCTTAATTTATGGCTGGCAGACACACCATTCTCCTTGGATAAATTGGCTAAGGTAGTGGGTTTTGTTTATTTGAATTAAGTCCTTCATGACTAAACTGGACGATAAAGCATGTTACGATCACATTCTTCTAACAGAAGAATCGCAAATGTACGTTGACTTTGAATGGAATGGTTGGTGGTTCGTGAATGCGACTTTGCCGTTCAGATGGAAAAATTCCCCGTTCATTTATCAATCTATCGGTATTGCGTGTATCAGTTATCTTCGGGACCTTGGTGTTGCCTGTTCTTTATACATTCATTACTAACTGGTTGGAGAACTCTTCACCGAGGAGGGTTTTTGGTCGAAACCAATAAGTCAACGACAGAGTGCTTTTAGCTGGAGGTCAGCAGAGTCATCGCTCTATATAGACTGTAGGGTTTTGATTATGTTGTGTTATACCCTAGGTTTAGCGAAGTGTCCTTACACCAACTGTGCGAATATTCTCCTGGGTATGTTGATTAACTCACATCTTAACGTGTTTCTGATTCCGGATGTTAAGAAAGAAAGTTTGCGGTCGTAAGAGAAGGCCTGCTCTCCAGCTAAGCCTCGGTCCCAAAGAAATTGCTCTAGAAGCTGATAGGAAAATGTATTTCGTTCACCCTCGCGTTTTCTGGATCGAACTTTTTTTAGGGAAATGACGTTGGTTATTGGGTCGGCTGCTGGGAAACAAAATGTACCCCTTTGCCTTTGTTGAGAGAAGAATTGGAATTCTAGCGTTTCCTGGACTCTTGGACCGGTCATATTCCTTGGAGAAAGGAAAAACATTTAGCGCTTAAAGTAACCACTGATGCATCCCAGTCACGTTTGGCGGCGGTGATTCACACTGGTTCAGAGATGATATTCGGCGATTTCAAAGAAACGTGGGCGGTGGCTAAATCTCTAGAATCTCTTCTGTCGAAAATTCGAGATTGTCGCCTCTATATTCAGATGGTCAGCCAGGCTATAATTCACACCTCCATGGCATGAAAGAGGTTCTCGTTCCAGGGAGCTCACCAACGTGGCTCAGTGCACTTTTGCACTAGTCACTGAGAGAAGTGTTGCTTTGTCTCTGTTGTACATACCGTCAGAAATGAATTCGGTGGATTGTGTTTTTTCTTTAATTCAAGACTACTTACTAAGAGACCATGCTGTCCCCAAGGTGTTGGCAGAATGTGCAGGAAGAGTTTGGGGTGAAAATGGCCACTCTATGTATCTCATGCCCTGGACGGCAATATTATGAGAGATAAAAATCTTAGGGCCCTGAAACATTTTACCCCTTATTCAACTCCCAGATCCGCGGAAATGAACGTTTTTTTTTTATCAAGATTTAAGGGATTGTGATATGGTCGAGGTCAATGCGTACGTCTTCCCGCCTTTTGGCCTTATCTTATATCCTTTGTTCCGATTACTTCTTTTTCAGGGTGCTGTTAATTGTTACATTAGTGGTACAGAAACTCTCACCGTGTCCAGTTTGGTGGCCTATGCTGATAGGTAACGTCGCAAAGGATGAGTGTTTAGGCTCGCAAAGGGTGTACAGATGCTCTACTTTTCTCCACAAAACATGGTTTTAAGTTTCGTTCTTTTACATTGGACCTTACTGCATGCCGCTTTGGGCTCGTGAATCGTCTCTGACCGTCACGATGCGTTTCTCCTTTCCTGTTTTCACAGTCGTTGGCAAGAGTTCCGAGACTTCCTATGCCAGCAGTGTGTTGTTCGAACTGCTTTTACCCCAAAGACGAGGAGTTTAGATTTTGTCAACGATGTGGTTATTCTAGACCTAGATCTCAGTCGCCTCTTTCTCAGCGTTTGAAAGCTCCTATAGACCTCCCGACAATTGAGGCTCCAAGCAGTCACCTCCATATTGTACTGATTATTTATTTGATTTGTGTGTAGAAATTTTACTGACAGCCCTACTAGAAGAAATATTGGTTGGTAAGTTTCGTTGAGGGCACACTTCATAATTACGCATGCACTGATGTTCTCGGACTAACAGCGGTAACCACCATGATGGAAAACCATTAGTCAGTCTAAATAAATAGATTTTGCAAAATACTACCTTTTCAAGCTTAAGATCGGCCAGAGGCCTCCTATGCGGGTTCCAAGGTTTGCATCAAATACGCGGCAGCGTTCTATGGGTTTGGCGTCCTGGTGCAAGTCCTACCATGCAACTGATCCTAGGGCATTCCGCTATCAAGCTTTGCGAAATTGGTGAGTTGCACCACCACGTAGGTCGGTGAGATATAAGGGATGTTCCGCTGCAGCTTTTTTAGCACTTTATAAAAACACGAATTTCACATTCAGTAGCCAGCCAAGCTGGTATTCGAAGAGAGCCCTGCCATAAGTAGATTTAAATACTAGAATATAAAAAAGAAGTCAGAAGAAATGAAAAATGCTATTTAACATTCATTGTTGTTCCAGTTGTTTTTGTTGTTTGTATGCAATTTTTTCCCGCAGTCAGGATTAGAGAAGCGTGAAGATGCATTATGGATGCCCTTACGCGATGCATAAAGCATCGTAAAGATGCCTTATTGATACCTTTAAGCGATGTTTAAAGGGTGAGTAACGATACGTTTAAGTGCAAACACCTGTAGGAAATAGAACTATGCATAACGTGAGTGAAAAGAACTGTAGCGAAGATTAGTATGAATTTTAAGAGTTATGCCTCCATGCAAGATTCTGAACAGAATACACTAGATGGCATTGACAAAATGATGTAAGTTCAGTATAGATGTTCGCGCCTTGTTGGCACATGAACATTCTGAAACGCACTAGCGAAACTCACGTCCGAAAATTTATTTTTCGCCTAAAAAGAAATGAGCTCCGTGAATTGATTTGGCTGATTAAACTGGAACCGCGTGCCGTTAAGTATCAGAGTACTGGCTTCCCTTGATACGCCGCACACGACGTACCCAGACCATGATTTTTCCTGACACGCCGCAACGGACGTATCAGGAACATGACACTCTCCCACACGTCACGTTTCTTGACACGTCACGTTCTGATCTCGGACACGCCGAGTGTCGAGGAATTTCACGGTCCCGTAAATTCCACGAAATCACTCATTTCACGCAGTGTTATGTACAGAGATAGAAAAAGATGAACTTCGTCAAATGTCCTTTGAACTGATATTTTGGGCAGTTTAGGGTGATAAACTGTATAATTCAGTTTTTATTGTGAATTATTCTTTGATGGCAAACTGTATTTTAGGTGACTGGTGATTAATAATGAGGGCGGATTATGTGCGAATTCAGTTCTTAATTGCGTCATTATTTTAATTACCGTACAAAAGTGAAGGCACTCAAATGCAGTTTTAACCGCTTTTTATTTCAGATGCTTCCAGTCTGATGATTTTACTGCATTATATCTACCTACCAACCCAGATCTAGAAGTTATACCTTTGAACAGTTTTTTAAACCAAATAGTTAGTTAATATTTATAGATGGGCAAGCCTTATTGCAAAGCTCCTAGTTAAGAGCACATGCATTTGAAGAGAAATACTGCTGGCTCTGCACGTATTACGCACCTAGGTTTGAAAACCATTAAGAGAGGTTATTACATGGCTAGCTCCGTGAGCGGGCAAGATGAACCAAATCGCGCGCTGTGATTGGCTACCCGAGCGGGCAAGATGGAGCCATCTTGCCCACTCGGGACTACCCGCTACATCCCGAAAGCAAAATTTCACCAAAAGCCATATAATAAATCCTTTATTGACCAAGTTTGTTCGGTCAAGATGGCTGGATATTGGCCTCGTTCTTTTTTTTGCGAGTTTATGGACCTCGACTTCGTCTCGGTCCATAAACACGCAAAAAAAAGAACTTGGCCAATATCCAGCCACCTTGACCTCACACTTGGTCAATAACCCATACTTATTATACGGCTAGCTCCTCGAGTGGGCAAGATAAACCAAATCGCGCGCTGTGATTGGCTGCCCGAGCGGGCAAGATGGAGCTATCTTGCCCCGGCGCTCGGGACTTACTGCAGAGTCCGGCAAGAAAAATTTCCTCGAAAGCTATATAATAAAACCTTTATTGACCCAAGCTTGTTCGGTCGAGATGGCTGGATATCGCCCTCGTTCTTTTTTTGCGTGTTTATGGACCTACCTAGAATCCGTCTCGGTCCATTAACACGCAAAAAAGAACTTGGCCAATAACCAGCCATCTTAACCTCACACTTTGTCAATAACCCATATATGGATGAACGCTTGCCTGACAATCCAAATAAATCGCATGCATACATATTCTTTTGCTACGGTGCTCCGCTTGTACGCGCTTCGGACTGGGAGCTTTGCTATTGACAATACATTCCAAAACAAGTGCCTTCATTAATACTTCAAAACAAGGCAAAGCGAAGTGAATTTATGACTACAGTGGTGGGTTGATAACAGTGTTTCAAATCGATACGATACGAGTAGGATATTTACAGGTATTTTACTCTTTTTTATATTCGATATCGATATCAATACTGTGGCGTCATCATTCAAGATTTTTCTCTGATGTTATCAATTAAGCACAGAAAGCCTTTAAATATTCCATAAAAACAGCCACAGCAAAATTGCTTCATCTCTAATTTCTTCTGTGGGTATCAAAGAGAACTCGGACAACCAGAACTATTACGCATGCCAGGTATTTACGTCACCTCTAAGATAAAAGTTACAAGGCTGCGATTGTTCCTTCGAGTGCAGTACAACACGACTAACAAGAAAACTATTGATTTAGGGCACTAAAACAGCATGGAATATTTCATGAACAGTCACGCGTTCAGTATTGAAAGAAATCAAAACGATCGATATTTCCCAAAAGTGTTGAAACTTTTTAAGGAAACGCCAGTATCATCGATGATATCGAGTATTTAATATCGGTATCGACCCACCCCTATTTATGACCTATGAATGTCTTAAACTTGCTCTATTTGCCAGTTTTCATCAAAGTTGATGCCCTTCAGTGCATGGTTCAGCCTCTGAAGTGTCATTGTAGCCACAGCTGCCACGATCCTCCATCCCTTGACATCACGTGCATCGCGTATGCATACGTTGTTGGTTGGGTTGGCAGGGTCTAGAACAAATGGTTTGCTGCGTGGAAAAACACAGCATTTCAGTCCAGAATCATACCGTAAGCGACAAATGTTACTAAGATTATTTCTGATTACCAAGAGAGTGTTTCTTAGGCAATCTCTCATTTTTTTCTTCTCAACATTGTGCTTGGTATGTCTAATGTCTGATGATACTGTCTGCATGTGTGGCTGTCTGTACTTGTATGTCTACCCCTGCTGTCTACCTATGGGCTAAATGAAATTTGTCAGTTGCTGTCTCTCAGAGTCTCAAGCTCTGTATTTCTAACTGATTGGCTGACTAAGCGACTGTCTTCGTTTCTGATTGTTTGCTTATTTACCGGCCTTACTGCCTCTGTCTGCCTGTCTGTAAGCCTTTCTGTCTGTCTGTCTGTTTTTCTGACTGGGTGGCTGATTGTATCTCTATCTGACCTCTTGACTTTCCCTCCGCCGTCCTTTGTCTCACTATCTGTCTGTGGGTGTCTACCATAACTGTGTGAATGTCAAAGAATGGTGTAAATGTAGGATGTGGCTTAATGTGTCAAATTAAAGGAAAAATGGTCAGCTGATAGCCACAAGATTCACACTAAGGCGACAAAGGAAGAACAGCACTTGGCTTTTTTCCTACAAAAAAATGTTGCGCATAGTGTTGCTCTACCCCTTGTGGCTATCAGCTTACCCTTTTTCCTTTGATTTATCTGAATGTCATTTAGGTTGTCTTGCTTTCCCCCCGGGGGGGAGGGGGGTCTCATAATAAACTGAGAGGTTGACTGTCGGAAATTTTGAAAACAACCACTAAAATTAGTTTTGTGGGTGAGGCTCAAACTCATTTTCACCCTAAGAGGAACCAATCGTAAAACAACTCGTTAATGCTGAGTGACATTTTCACCGTTTCGTTATAGCAATAAAAAAAACATAGGCACGCAAGGCGTGCAAGAGTTATTTTTTTGTGAACTGAAAGGTTTCAGAGATAGCAGAATTCTGAATCGATGACATGTAAAATGTTTTACTAAACAACTACAGTAACCTTACACGTCTCCAAATTACTATAGATATCATCTTATGTTCTAACAGGCAATTTGATTCGTTCTTTGTTACAACCCGCACTGTGATTTGTGTGACATGCGCACATGCATAACTCTCCATCGCTCACCGATCTCATAGCCCTTTCAACCCCAAGAGGAATTTTTGCTCAAAAATACTCAAGCCGTTAAGAGAACTTTTCGCATTTTATACAAGTCGTAAGTTTACCCTTTTTACAAAACAACACTACTTCACCGAAAATTGAAAGAAAGAGAAAAAAAAACTTTCTGATACATTGAAAGTCTGATTTTGCACTTTAAGTTGACACCACGCAGTCTTAAAAAAATATCGAACTGAAATGAATGTCATCAAATAAAGCTATAAACTGCTACTGCAGAGACGTAAAAACAATTTAGAAATGAAAGCTTCTTTATTGTTTAATATCCTGGAAACAGAAGCCGACAATTTGTAAGCTCCCATTGAATTTATTCCCATAGCAAAAATAGAAGTGTCAAGTTACCATTTGTAACCAAAAATTGCAAGCATCTCGTGGGAACAGGTGCTGACGATTGGTTAGCTCTAATTGAATTTACTCCCTTGTGAAAAACAAAAGTGTCAAATTACTGTTTGTAACTAAAAAATAAAAATATCTGTCTATATTTGCATGCAACAAGAACAAAATAATCGTTACCTGTACCTATTGTAAACGTTCGAACTCTTTCAAATCAAAATTGTCTTGTCTTCCCTAAAACATTTCCTAAGAACTAGAAGCAACGATGCGTGACGTCTAATTGAATTTACTCCTTGTGAAAAACAAAAATATCAAGTTACCTTTGTAACTAAAAATAACACTGTTATTTACCCAGGGAGCTCACATCACCAAAGGTGTTATTCAATCAAATGATTTCTCTTTCACGCCTGTGAGTGAGTCGTTTGTCTTCAAACAACTTAAGGTGATTCCTCAGAAATAAAATTTGTCGAACATTTTTTTTTAACTTACCCTGATTGTTCCCTGCCAAGAACTGTTTCGAAAAATACAATAAAAAGATAGATCACCATCCTTGCAAAAGAGGTATGATGGGCCAAACTGACCTCATTTATGCCTGTACGGGTACTAATCACACGCGTTATTTCATCGGTTCACGTGACATTTTGCGAGCAGCTGGAAGAAAAGCTTATTGAAGTAATACTTGAAAAAGACTTGATAGGTAGAAAGTGTCGAGCATATGGAAAACTTTAATATATAATTTATGGCAAATTCACACAATTTTAAACGACAAGGAGTCAAAACGTTCCTTGAGTCGTTGTTTTCAGGTTATAAATTTGCATCCTGGAGTAACGGTTTGTGCACGCTTTCAGCGATATCTTTTTTTCCTTCCGAACAATGTTTTTGTTATTTTTTCAAACGAAAGAGGATAATATGTACAGCAAATTATGCAATGAAAATGTAGGTCCCCATGCTCGTTTAAGAGAAAACGAGCATTTATTTCGCTGTGGAGCTTATCTTGAGGGAAATCTCTTGCGTTATGTATGTGCACGCGCTCATTTGCGCGCGCTAATGACCCAAAAATCGTGCGCAGTAGGGATGCGCAATGCAATACTAAGGAATCACCTTAAGACCTTGAAAACAAATAAAGCAATTGCTTGGACAAGATCAGTGCAAGACTCAAAGATTCTGCTGAGAGTATCGCACCTGTATTAACTCTAGTGTATTCCAGCCATTTGGAAACAAGGCAAAGTAACAGCACCCTTCAGACTGGTGACAAATCTGAGTTATAACTACAGGCCCATTACAGTACTTCCGACAGTTAGTAAGATTCTCGAGATAGCTGTGCATCAACAACTTTATGGCTATTTGACTGAGTCAAACTTACTTACAACAAAACAGTTTGGCTTTCGCCCTAAAAACTATCAACGAAGTGCTTTGGCTCATTTTACGGACAGAATTCTGGAAAAACTGATAATGGAATGTTGACAGGCGCGGTATTCCTAGATCTTCGAAGGCATTTGATACTGTCGATCACAGCCTCCTATGTGCCAAAGCTCAAGCCAAGCTTCTGTAAACGTAACTGAATGGTTTAGATCTGTATCTCAGCAATCGCTTTCAGCTCACTGCCTGTTTGGTGATGTGCAATCTACACTAAGATCAATTCAGTTGGCGCTCCTCAAGGGGCGCATCCTCGGCCCTTTGTTGTTTCGGTCTATATCAACGATCTTCTCGAGTGCCTGGAACATTGTGAGTTGGCCCTCTACGCTGATGACACACGTGATCTACTTCAGCAGCTCAAATATTTTGTACGACGGGTGGTTAGGTGGAGCTAAGAACAGCCACAAAAACATTCTTAAATACTCCCTTAAAAGGGCGGAGAAAATCCAGAATCTACGAGAACACACACCCAAAAAGTTTCCAAATTTGGTACTCCTGTAGGATCATAGTCCACGCACTCCGTATTGCGTTATGGATGTCACCTGCTACGAATATATTTGGACCCCCGAAAGTTGCTTTATTAACAGTCGAATGCTCCCCCGATAGACTCTTTGAAGGCTT
>JAHPZR010010161.1:0-15000 GCA_019787425.1 Platygyra sinensis
TGAAGGCTTCGTTGGAAAAAGGGCGTTAGGTTTTTTACTCAAAAATGAAATTTATCAAAAACGCTCCAAATTTCGCATGCGGTTTTGTTTAGGTGCGTTAGACAATGTTCTGCATGTTTTTTTGCTGAAGTTTGTTTCGTTTTCGAGATATTACGTATGCAAAAAAACCCTGTATTTGTTGTCACGTCAGCACATGACCGCAAAGACGGTAATTTCACTTAAAATCCAGCAAAATATTGATCTTTTGCAACATGTAATCTCAAAAAATGTTGATGTCAGGTTAAAACCGTTAAAACTTTTATTTCATGTTAACGTGCGACCGCAAAGACGTTGATTTCACTCAAATTACAGCCAAATGTTAATTTCACACAACGCGCAAGCTAGACAATGTTGATATCAGGTCATTTACAGAGACTTAAAATTTTGATTTCACATTATCACGCCACCGCAAGGACTTAAACCCTTAGGGTTTTACTTAGGGTTAGGGTTACCGCTCGAAACTAGGGCTAACGTTGAAGGGTTAGGGTTACGGAACAAGGTTAGGCTTAGAGTTAACGCTTAGGGCTACCGCTTGAAACTAGGGTTACTGCTTGAAATAGGGTTACCGCTTGAAACTAGGGTTACGGAACAAGGTTAGGCTTTAAGTTAACGCTGAGGGCTACGGCTTGAAACTAGGGTTACCGCTTGAAACTAGGGTTACGGAACAAGGTTAGGCTTAGAGTTAACGCTGAGGGCTACGGCTTGAAACTAGGGTTACCGCTTGAAACTAGGGTTACGGAACAAGGTTAGGCTTAGAGTTAACGTTTAGTGTTACCGCTTGAAACTAGGGTTACCGCTTGAAATAGGGTTACCGCTTGAAACTAGGGTTACGGAACAAGGTTAGGCTTTAAGTTAACGCTGAGGGCTACGGCTTGAAACTAGGGTTACCGCTTGAAACTAGGGTTACGGAACAAGGTTAGGCTTAGAGTTAACGTGTAGTGTTACCGCTTGAAACTAGGGTTAGCGTTGAAGGGTGAGGGTTATTGCCTAGGGTTAGCGCTAGCGCTTCATTGTTAGGGTTAGCGCTTCGGATAATGTTAGAGTTACGGTCAGGACGCGTTAGGGTTAGTGCAGTGTTAGGCCAAGGAAAACAATCAAGATGTAACCTTAAAAAATGTTTATTTCAGGTTTTAAAACCATTAAAATTGTGATTTCATGTTATCACGCGACCGCAAAGACATTAATTTCACTCATATTACAGCCAAATGTTCACTTTACGCAATTTCACGTTAAGGCATGATGGCAAGGATGTTGATTTCACTTCAAATCCAGCAAGCTGTTCATTTCACCCAGCATGTAAACTCGAAAACGGCGATTTCGGGCCTAAATAGGTTAAAATGTTGATTTCACTTTAAAGCGTCACAGCAAGGATCTCTATTTCATTTTAACTACCTGCAACGTATAAGCTTAAAAATGTAGGGCTGACAGATTAACAGATTAACCCTTCTGTGCAACGTACAGGTCTCTCTCCTTACATCTGCATGGCCCCTGATCACAGAAGTTTAAAACACTACAAATCATGCCAATTTGAAGTAAAATCAACGCAACCTGGATCACAGATCTATGTTTGAATCAATCAATCGCTTCTTGTTGGCCATTATTATGTTGGAATAAAAAAGGAAAAAAACACGCTCTGTAATTAGTTAAATATTATTGCGATTTACGGAGTCTTGTCTTGTCTTGTCTTGTCTTGGCTTGTCTTGCCGAACGTGATCGAAATGCATGCCGGGAAGGTTCTGTTACACCTCGTGCGCGGGTAAACATGGAGGATGATGGAAGAAAAATTTTATAAGTCTAAAAGCAGTTCTCATTTTCCAAACTTTGAAGCTAGCAACGCTTGGCAAATGGGCCACAACTCACAACAGGGTTTATTCTTGGGCAAGAACTGCTCTTGGACTTTGCAGCCTGGATCGCCCTGACTTCGAACGCTGATAACTGACTTGCCGCTGATATCAGTTGCGTTGGAAGTTACAGAACATGTTTTGCTTCTTTAAAACGTGCTGGTGACTTACGGGTTTATCAAGGCTTTATGATGCCTATCAACCACCAGGCAGGCTACAAGGTACTTAAAAACAATGCTTAAGATATTAGTTGAAAGAGCTGTACTGCATCATGCATCACTTCTCTTTGCTTTGACGCTCGATCGAAATTCACGTGTTGTCTCACGTCACAATAACCTGTATAAAAAAATCTCTCCAGATTCCTGCTGTATACGCATTTTTTAAAATAGATATCTTCATTTTTGAAAAAAGAAAAGGAACAGAGCAAAAAAAAAAGTTGAGCGACCTCGTATCTAACCGGCGTCACGGCAAAACAAATTCGAATCTGGCCCGTTCAGCGCCCCATCCGCTTGTGCTCACGAAGCAGTAGTAAGAGCTTAAGGTATTATAGTGAGTTCATCGCTTAGCGAAACAAAAGGTTTCTTTTGTTTTCCATTCAACAAAAGGTCCCCAGAGGATGCCCTTGGAAAAATGTGTTTTTTTGCATAGTACGTAATATCTCAAAAAGGAAGCAAACTTCAGGGAAAAAACATGCAGAACATTGTTTGACACACGGAAACAAAACTGCATGCGAAATTTGGAGCGTTTTTGACAAAGTTCACTTTTCAGTAAAAAACCTAACGCCTTTTTTCCACCGAAGCCTTCAATTCTTATCCTCTGCATTAAACTCACTATGTCTTTTCTGATTAGCTCAAAGTGTACAGTGAATTTTTGGAATCAGTGCCTAGCTGCACATTATACAATGATCATGTCAAGGCCACTAAAGGTCATGTATGACCGTGCAGTGAATGATTTCTAAGGGTACATGTAATCAAGTCACATTTGCATGCTTTGTGTTACTTGCTGTCAGTGAGGAAGCAAAAACATGACTTCCATTTTTTTGGTTCAATGTATAATAAAAACAAAAATGATATTTATTAGATTCAGTCTTTTTTCCAACCAAATCTAAGAATTGCATATTATCAAACTCACTTTAGGTATTCCCACTCCACCTCCCTGTTACAGTGCAGCAAAAATATACCCAGGCTAATTTAAAATTTGGTCTAGATACCAGTTGAGAGTTCATTCTGTACACAAAACTGAATCGTACAGTTCAGGGCCCAAAAAGAACTTAATGCCAGCTTGCCCTTAGGGACAAACACATATAACTCTCAAATTTTGCTTGCCCTGGGCAAGTCATAGTTTGCTCTTTCAGTGATATCTTGACACTCAGACCACTTGACTGATTCTTTGTACATCAGGCAAATAAGAATGAAAAGCTACTTGCCCAGGCAGAGGGAAAATCTACTTGTCCCAGACAACTGGACAGCACTTTTCTTGCATCCTGTAGTTGTTAACCAAATCAAGGTAATTTTAACCTGCAATCAGGCGTTCTTTTTTTAAACAGAATGGGCAAGGAAAAAAAAGAACACCCAATAATATTACTTCACAAGTCGTCTGCCCATAGTCCAGATGAGGTTTTAAGCCCACCTTTCTGATTGGTCAGGGTATTGGATATCTGACTTCCCATTAGCTTGCAGGCTCACCTATGAGTCATGTGTACGAGCAGTGATGAGCAAAGCAATCCCGCAGGAAGGAGTCTGGAGAAGAGGTGCCAAGAAATCGAGCCCGCTTTGATCTCTGTAATTTTTTCATTTCTGCTTCACCAGAGTGAAGTGAAATACCATTGGTGGAAAAGTGGGAAAGGCGAGAAACTGTCCATCTTTTATATTTGATGAGCAGCAGTTTAATAGTTGGTAATTAACCACATATTCTCACAATAAAAGAATGTTGTCCACATTTGGAGTCAGAGGAAGAGTTGAGTGCATGTATTACTGAATGTAATATAACTGGTTAAATTTCAAACTAGCTAAAGAGGGAGCAGAAGGGAGCAGTTAATGTTAATGAATCAAGGCGTACTTGTTGCATTACCAACTGTGTATGGAAAGAGCTAAGTATTATAAACGTATGTGACTGCAAACGGGCAACAAAACAATGCAACAGAATTTTCCTGTTTAATTACCGGACCAGACTGCTTAAGCAAGATTGCTTAGAATCAAGTGTGTGTCCTTGCTAGACATTAACTTTGATGGTTTTTCTTTGGCAAAACTATATCAACAGTATTGCGCCTGCATGTTGTTATGAAAAAGAATTACAAATTTCCCTGAAAAATATGAGTTGTCAAAGTTCATATTTCCAGTGAAAATTAATTGACTTATTCTTTTCTGTGGTTTCTGGGGTGGAAAAAAAAATTGCAGCTCTAGATCAGTGAGAGCAGCCTCACTTTCTCGTCTCTCCCAGAATTTGCATTCGCAGCTATGCTGTGCACACTTGTGCTCCACCATGAGCCTCGCAGGCTAACTTCCTGTGAAATTTCAGACATAAAGCTTGGTGCCGGCCACAGAGATAGATATACCCTAGTGTATACCACAAATTTTCAGCCTAGTAAAATCTAATTGGCTCACATTAATAGCATGACACAAGATAACATCACTTTTGACAGGTAAGCAAGGAAGGGGTGGTGGGTGATTTGTGAAGTAAATGTATCAGGCTTTCTTTTTTCGCTTCCCCTGTTCACCAAAAAATATTAAAAAACACCTCATCACAGGTTAAGGTAATTTTCTCTGTAGTGGTAGTGTGTTTATGATATTTATAACCATACATAGGAGCCAAACACGTGCAAGTACAAAAACTATAATTATAAAATATCATTCCTAGTCATGATAATCTTGTCAGCCTGGACAAATTCTAGAAAACCCGACCTCCTGTACATCAAATCAATGATCTTGAGAAACACTTTTTTTTAAAAAAACCTTCAAGGCTAATATTCTGTGTTATTTAGTTACAGACTGTGAATCCAGCTGTTTAGTTTTGGGCTTGCTGATTTTAGTTTTTGCATGTGTAATTAAAATGAACATAATTATGTTTTTAGACAAAAGAATAAGAACCACCAAAATGTCACAGTTTGAAAACATAAATGTTAAGTAGCATGTGTTACTGACACCAATTTGGAATTAAATTTTACTGAGTATTTGGGAGTTGAAAAACCTTAAAGCACACATTTGTTATGAAACTTTGGCATGCTATATTTCTTTCCCAGCACAGACAATCTAATTTTATGACTTGACTTCAGATCAATCACGTGAGCAGGTAAAAAAGACATGTCTTATTCACAATGAATCATCAAATATTTCACTGATGATATTGCAACAAAATTTATAGGGATCAGTGTTCAATATATAAAGACATAAATACTGTTTGACTGAGCGACTACAGTAATTCATTCACATTTTACACAATGCACATTTCTCCATGATCAGATATCAGAGACTTGAAAATTGGTTTCCCTCCAATACACCTGGCTCTAGGTAAATTGCATCCAATTAGGAAAGGGTGACGAATTAGAATATGTAAGTTAAACTTTACATTTAAAATGTTCTTTCTAAATCTGGGATTTACTCACTAAAATGGTACATTTAAGGAATTGCATTATTACCATCATGTCAAAAAAATAGGAATGAATTTTTAACCTCAAAAATATCACTCAATATTTTTTTCATAGGTAATGAAAATGGCAATTACTACTCCATGTGGCATGTCTCTGAATAAGTTTTAAACAAAAAAAGAAGAGGAATTTTATTTTATGACACAAATTTTGGGGTATCACAGCCATTTGGGTTGTTATTAATGAAAAATATAAAAGGACAAGCTGCAAAAAAATCACAATTTATGCAAAATACTTATAAAATAATAATAAATTAAGATAATGGGGGCCTCAATGACACTTCAAGTTTAGTTTCTCTGAAAAGAAAACTAGGCTTGAGTGAATGTTATTTCACAATGAATAAAAGGGGTCACCGTGATAAATTTAGCACAGAACAGTATAGTATTTGAGTTGGCTATTTACAGTGCCAAAAATATCCTTGCGTGAACACCTGTGTTGCTTTTTAAGACAAAAGCATAAAATAAAAGATTCAGATCAATGATAACTATACTACTGCTGCAGAAAACCAACTGAAAGAAGATGTACCTATAACCCAAACAAAAAAATGCATTCTCTAGAAATGAACCTGGAATTTTGTTTTTTTCCACAAGTCTACAGAAAAGTAAAATCATAAAAGTACTTAATCTCCCTAAATTTCAAAAACTCTTTATATTTTGTGACCCAAGCTTAGAAATATACCTTTATTTGTTACATCACTCCAGATGATCTATTTTGCCCAAATTGTGAGAATATTGTTTCTTCTAGAAGAAGAAGCTTCTAAAGATTATTTGGCCTCAGGCATACAGAGTTTTAGTAGTTTTCATTAGGGAGATATGCTACACAGATGGAGGACACTATACTATGTTAGACATTGTACGGTAAAATATGTACAGAGACAAATTAATAATGATGACACAGAATGCGCTACAGCAGTCTGAGACTTGAGAACTACAGCAAAATGTACAAACTGCATATGTACTCACCAGACAGACGTAAAGACTCCATCATGCGCATAACAACTATCAGAAGGAAATCAGGCCACAGAAACAACGGGCCAATGAAAGCTTTTCCTGAGCTGAATGAAACGGGATTTTGTGACATGACATTCAATAGTTCTTCACCAAAACTGCTCCAAAGCACACTGCTGTATTGAAAGTGTAACTGCATTGTGGTTTCTGAATCTAAGGGTGCATGCCACTGAACACGCTTACTGAGCCTTGGAGACCCATGCCCTGGGGTGTGTCTAAGGATGCCGTGGCCCTCCTGTTGTGACGAAGAACTACTGCACACCCCTCCTTCCTCAGTTCCCGTTGCTGCCTCTTTTTCTGTACCTGCTGCTGTTCTTGACCTTGAGTTCTGCGGCGACTGTAATGGAGGTAGCTGGATAACATTTTTTCTCTCTCCACTGACATGATGCCCTAAAAGAAGAGTTGTTGAGGTTGCAAGTTGTGAAATTAAATTACTGAGAAATTTCTGCTCCTGTGAATCATACAATAACAATGGCGAATCGGGATCAAGTTTCAATAATGGGATTTGGTTTCGATTTAAAACCGACAGCACCCCATTCTTCAGAGTGCCTTCTAATCTCATATTGCCTCCTGTGCAGACCACACCAAAGTCTTTCCACTCGAACTTTGCGGCAAAGTCGTACTCTAACGTCCGTGAAACCTCTTGATGTTCGATAACGAATTTATGAACATTTCCGGCCAAAATTCTAGAGCGTTCACAAGCCACGCCATTCAAAAGTTTGTTCAATGTCAGTAAATAAACATCACCAGTTGAGTTTCGAACAGCTGTGGACGAAAATACACTTGAATGATACTTCGGCTGCAAAAAATCTCTTGCCCCGCTCAAACTCAGCAATTCCCTTCCGTCGTTTTGGAAATGTGTCGCGTACTCAAAAAGACGATTGAAATCTTCAATTCCCTGGCAAACAGAGCTTAAATCTTGCTGACTCAAATCCCATCTACATTTCTCGGCCAGGCGCAACACACAAGACAGGATATTTGAAATGAGGGACAAAGTAGTCCCTGCCAGCTGTGAGAGGGTTTTAGTTACAATTTCCAAATCATCCCGCATGTCTGGCACACATTTGCCAAGCCACGGATCGGAAGAAATGAGTTCTGCTATCGCTACCCTGTACATGCAATGCGACTTAGCCGTGTGGCAAATGTCGTGAAATCGGTCGACTTTGAATGGAAACCCGCTGGGAATTGCTCTTTCACTCTCTAGGTAAGAGGTATAGTTTTCCACGGCATCCTCTAGCTCTCTGACGAACTTGGCCGAAGCTTCAAGCCGCACTAAACACTCTCTTGCTAGTACAATCTTTGAACGATCAACAAATTTCTGACCGATATCACCAAAAATCTCGCAAAGAGCAACACCTTGTCCAAAATGGCTGAAGCCTCTAGAAGCATGCTGAAGATTCAAGCACACATTACCAGTCTGATTCACGCTTTTAAACGTCTTCTGGAGCGTACAAAAATTCTTTCTGATGTCCGTTGGGGAGATTTGAGTAACAGAAAGTCTTTGAAAAGAATTATTGATGCCATCGTTACTAGCGGATGATGAAGACGGGCCGAAATTCATATCACTTCAAGCTGCTGTATTTCTCTGAACTGTTTTCTCCTTTCAGAGGCACAAAAGCGCAGAAGTAAAGGCATACTCTTAGCAACTATCTCTCTCTGGTAGGAATAACTTTATAAATTTGAAGCTACATGATCGGTTGAAGCCCCTCTCCTTTCTAGTTCTGCTACCATCTTTGTTGATAACAAACAAGTTTCGTATCCAGTTAGTCCACGCGGTCAAACTCAGAGGAAGGAAACTGAGAACTAGCAGATGTCAAAAAAAGCTTTTTGGGTTTTTTTTTTTTTAGCGCAATCCGCCCACGAGAAATTACCTGTCATGCCAGACGTCCATGCGTAAACAACAAAGTTAAATCCACAATTGAACCAACATGTATATTTTTAAAACAGCGCGGAAAAAAATTAAAAACAGAATCCGCGACACCAGTAGCCCATATCATATCATTTCACCGCAGAGTATGTTCTTCTAGTAATTATGTAACTAGTAAAAAAAAGATAAATCGAAAGACTTATTGAGGAAAATTTAGGCAAACGAAAACCGAAAGTGTTTTGAAGTCGCTATTACAAGTAATATATATTATAATAGCGGAAAAAGGCATTAAGTCTGAGAACCATCAACAAAGACAACTACAACTGGTCAATATTGGCACTAAATTAAATGTGACAAAACCATATTTTGTTTCTCTCCCAAAAGAGACTCCGTGATCTTTTGTGAAAGGCGATTCATGTGGTCAATAAATTCACAGAATTTGGTCAATAATTTTGATCGCAATATTATGGCATTGCAAGTCTAAGAGTATTCCATCGAATAACAGTCCAAGCCATGCACTTCACGTCTCTCCGAAAACCAGGTGAAAAAGCGACTCGATTTTAGTCAGGAAATAATAAACTAAATGTGGAGTTCTGCTGTTTTCCATAGAAGTATAAAAATTCGATTGCACAGGGGAAGAAATTAACGGAAATGGCTTCTCCGAGGCGCAGTGGTTAATGACATGCACTAGGAGACCTAATATCGAGGGCGGATATTTTATGCAAGTGATGCTAAAAATAGCGTCAAGTCTCAAGCAGGTGGTCGATAGAACACGAAGACAATTTGATGATAAAGTCTTTCTCGCGTTAAGATCTGAAAAGCAAATGCATATAACAGTAGAAATAAAAATTCCTTGGATTTAATCAATGAAGAAAAAATTAAATGGCACTTCGTTGGAGACTTGCAAATTTATTGTCATCGCGTTCCTCAGACAATCCCTCTTGAACATACATTAAAAACACGGTTTTCTTTATAAGCGTGTGTTTGCAGTGCGTTAATTCTCTAATCCATTGTCATACTAATCAGTGAATATTTTATTGAGGGAAGTAAAATAATTCAGAATTTCCTTTTGTTGTTCTATTTTGTTATGGGCCTTGTGTGAGGTCTAAATCTTTGATGAAGTTTGAGTCTTTTGTATGATCACTGCTGTATTATATTTTGTTTTCTAAATTTGTCTTAGCGCGAGTTCTAAATATTACTTGACATAATCGTCTTTCTCCAAAGCTCAAATAACCTAGATTGGGACAAAAATAATAAAAATAGATTGGACGAAAGGGTTCTAACACTTTTGAGTTTAAATTGATAGAAACAGATGAAACTAAAAATGACCGTGCACATATTTCACAAAAGCAAACTTAGGAGAAAACCTCTGATCGGTTCAAAAGAACAATAAACATTTGAACAACTGGATAAACTCCGAAAAAAGCGTCCCAGCTGAGGAAAGCTATTTGCGACATGTAGCTTCACGAAAATAAAGATAGACGTTGAGTTGGAGCGGTTGAATTTCTTATACTGGCTAAACAGGCCGTTTATTGATGTGTCTTTACAAGTCGGCATACACAGAAAAGTTGTGTCATTTGATCTAATGAAAGCGTAAAGTTAGACATGAAAACCCCTTAATTTCATAATGGCCTGCAACAGGCCTGTGATATAATTGGCCACAAAACAAAGAATTTCGAGTTTCGGTAAGTTTTCAGTCACCTGCCGAGAATCGAGCTAGATATCGAAATTTCACCCCACAATACTCGATATCTTATTATAGTGGTGTCCCAGTTCAGTCTGCCCTCAGAAAATGCGCGAGAGCCAAAAAGACGGGTGTATCAAGGGTGTCACTTGTCACTCCATTTTCATGTATTTACATTTTGAATTATTCATCATATTTTGCGAAAGATTGCCAACACTGCTAATGTGTTGTGCATTAAAAATTTTAAAAAGAAAATGAAAACAATATAGTACGAGTGCTAAAAATAAATCACAAGTGCTCGTGGATTACATTTTAAAAGCGTGTCCAGTTGGTAGATCGGTTATCTTGGAAGGAAAAGCCAAAAGCTGATTCACACTATCATTAATAGCTCAGCATGCTATAATAATCTCAGCGCCTGGCGGGGTGAAGAAAGCGCCTCGAGATAAAGCAACAGGCGAAAAGTATCTTGGTACGCGCGCAGGAAAACACCGCCGGGAAACTGGAGACGAGGTGACCGATTTGAGGTGATCGATGGGCGTTTTTTGGGGCGTCCACATGTATTTTCAGCACGATCTCATTTTCCCAGAGGGAAATACTAAACAGTTTGTTTCTATCACTGGCAAATTACCAGAAGAAATGTTAACTTCCGAAAATTAGCGATACCGTTAATGATTCAATTTAGTTGGGCGCCCGGGGCGCTAATTCACTTTTGCTAACTCAAAGGTGGGCGATTGTTGGGTGCCTATTTAGTATTAGGGACGGGGCGCTTAGCTTACCGATACCTTTTTAAGGATTAAACCACTGCAGAAACCGTGTACGATCAAAACTTGCTCTACGTTGGATCAAAATAGATCGTGACCAGACCAAAAAACTTTAAAAATAGAAAATATACTGCAAAGGTTGGTCAAGACAACGTGGACATAGGCGTTGTTACAATATTTCGGCGTGCCAACACCAGCCTTCTTCAGGTTTATTGAATGGATAAATGCTGCTTACAGATCTTTATATTCACCGGAAATGACATAAAAAGGCTACGTGATGTGTAACATTAATAAAAAAGGAAATGCATAAAAGGTAATAATACATGATAACAAGGTAAAATAAACAAAAGAAAATTAAAAACTGCTAAATTAAATTACATTTCATCTCTTCTGTTAAGGCCTGCAGGCTCCAGTGTTTTTCCTCTGTGTATGAGGAATGCCTCACGAGCCTTTCTGATGGAGTCCCGACTAGTTTGCAGTTGTTCGAGCGGTATAAGGATTTTGTGATCCTCCGCGTGACCACTAGTCAGGAAGTGTCGTGAAACCGCAGTGGGGGTATAACTACAAAAGGGGTTTATAATTGGTCGCCTATGTTCATTAAAACGGTCTTTAAGACGACGTTTGGTCTCTCCGATGTACTGAAGATTACATTTAGTGCACTGAATCATGTAAATAACATTAGAGGTTTCACAAGTAATATGTGATTTGATTTTAAACGTTTGTCCAGTACTATAAAAAGTATATTGATTACGGCCATCCTCAATAAAAGGCAGACGGTGCAACTAGTTTTATTGCACCGAAACGAGCCGGATGGAGACCTAGATTGGTCGGTGTTAGTAGGTTCCGGCAATTTAGCTCTAACTAGAATGTCACTAATGTTTTTACAACGCCGGTAGGCTACTAAGGGGAGATTAGTAAAAACATTTTTACAGCGGCCAGATGAATAAAGCACGTTAGAGTGTTTGTGAATTATACGGGATATGTTAGGTAAAGCGGGATTATAGGTAATGACGGTAAGAACAGTAAGAACGGTAAGAACAGTTCAGATGGCCAAATTCCCCGAAATAAGTCCCGAAATGAGTCACTTTTTAACCAGCTCGGCCGTCATGTAAATGCCGCGTGTTGCAAAAGCTTAGAAATTCAAGTGTAGCTCTATCACAAAACCAAAAACCCATTCGAAGCAAAAATTTGTGGTAATGTTAGTCTTTCGCTGCTCTTATACATCATGAAAGTAAAATATCAGGAGGATCAATAGTTTCAAAGTTTGTAGTTTGAATTTTAGTGACGTCATGTTGGGGTATGTGCACAGAGGTTGGATTTTTCAGGCAATAAAACAAGAAATGGAGAAGAAGTCTGGAACTAGGAGGCCTGGTACCTCGGCATATATCTGCGGAGCCTGAAGACGACAAGACGACGAGGCTAGAAAGTCAACATGGCGACCGTTGGGTGAAGGAAAGATCGACGTCGTGGTTAAACTCAAAAGTGAACAGCGAAAAGAAGACGACGAAACATTGACTGTATTTCATATTAAAGTGACAATTTCTTGAAATTATGTGTCATTGCCTTCTTAACTATTTTTTTTTTGGAAAACTCGAAAATCTGGGTCGGTCGGACGTGCGCTAAACGGAGAGAAAAAAGGTGATGGCCTTATTAGAACGTTATGAAGGATAAAGTTGTTTGTAGGTTGAACGGGCCGAAAATTACGAATATGAACGGTCCACTTCAGGCAGCGCGAATCCTTTATTAATGTTTCTTAAATTTCTATTATCAGTATATTTATGTATTTAACTATTCTTTTTAATTCCCTTTTAAATTTCATTATATTTCTAATTTTTTTTACACTCTCCGCGTTCCGCGTTTGCGGAACAGCCATTGAAACATTAATACACGGAAAATGTTACGGATATTGTTTTCTTTATTGTGTGTAAAATATATATTTTCTTTTGGTCTTAGCGAAGCGCTGGATTTGAAGGGAATATTAAATACACTAAAGGTATTACGTCAGCCATGGAATTCGCTGACGTTGCAGCTTTCACTATCGCTACGTGACAAATACTGTAAGATCGTGCCTATACTTCGCCAGAAGCGACGGTCATAAATTTATTTACAACTTTGCGAGAATTTCTCGTAGGTTTAAGCAATGAGGTGAATTGTTTGGCTGTTTCATCGAAGCGAGTTAAGAAATTTCGAGGAAAATTATATATTTGCTAAGGTATACAAGAGCTTGCCAGAACTTGCAGCGTTTATGTCATTGCGAGGGGAAATACACAACCGTTCTGTGTGACTCGCTAACCAGCCACCGTAAAAAGAAAATACGAAATAAATCAATAGTATCAACAAATAGTTACAGTTCCAAGTAACATAGGTAAATATAACAAGAAACTGCTGTAATTCTGCAGTCAAGGTTTCTTTTCGCATGCCAAGATGGGGTGTCTAGAAAACGAAGACCGAAGACCGAAGACCCCTCGAAAACGAAGACCCCCCTAGAAAATGAAGACCCCTAGAAAACGAAGACCCCCTGTTCTGTCGCACTTTGTAATACCTGTCGCACTTTGTAATAAAACTGTCACACTTTGTAATACCTGTCGCACTTTGTAATAACACTTGTCGTACTTTGCAATAAAATAGCTGTCGCACTTTGTAATAACAAGTTGTCGCACTTCGTAATAAACTAAGCTGTCACACTATGTAATAACAAGTTGTCACACTTTGCAATAACTTTTCCTTTGGATAGGATGTTTGGTAGTCTGAATTTCAGCCGTCTCTTCCCTTTACCCCGAGTGGGGTGCGGGCGAGAGACTCTCGCCCGCACCCCACTCGGGGTAAAGGGAAGAGACGGCTGAAATTCAGACTAGATGTTTGGTAGAAATTATGTGACTTCACTACTCCCCAGGGTACAAATACTTTCTTCCTTGATATTTCGCACTGCATACTAAACTGAGAGGACGAAAAAAAACCACGTTCTCCACGCTTCTCGCAATTGTTATTTTGGAGATCACAAAGCTAGTTTAGCGGCGATGGAATGCAATAAGTGAACAGAGGGGAAAAAACTCCTGGCCTGGTAAAAATAAAAAGATGTGGTGAATCTTGGGTTATTCGACTCTCATATTTCTTTTGCAAATCTACGACAAGGCGTCTGGATGATGAGCTGGAGTCTCCGACCGTTAATTTATTTTTAAGATTCAGCAGGTCGTAACGAATGCTGCTAGACATAAGGAAAGCTCACAGCAGACAACTCACTGTGAGTAAAATAAACTTCTAATATAACCAATGAAAGCTGAGATCGAGGCCGATAACATCAAGCTTGGAACAAAGGCCCAGAGTAGCACGATCTGTCAGTGCTCACGTGCGGAAACCCCTCCGATGCCACAGCACATTTTCCGAAGGGAAACTTCATTTCAGAATGGTTTCAAGTTTCTCTGAGTAGGTAACTCGTCATGCATTTAATTTGGTGTCAATTTTAACGCCTAAAAGTCGCTTATTTCTGTCCCTTTTATTGTGCATCTTCGTAGTTTTCCCATCGCTATAGCTGATATGGCATATAAGTGGATCTTAGCCTTTATGAGCTGCTTTATGCTGTGTTTTTGCAGTTTCGGAGCAGAAAAGAAAGGGAGACATTTTCATGCGTTAAGCGACGAGGCTTACGAGACGCTGTTGCTGTTACTACAAGGAAATTTTAAGGTGCCCGTTGCAGAACGCACACGCGAACAGAGGAATGCAGTAGTGCGCTATTGGCGCCAACGTGGTAGTTTGCACCTTGGACCTCAGTCTGCCACAACACTGTACTTTGATGGCAAGAAAATAGGAAGTCTTGTTGCAACAACATTTGATCAAGCAAAAGCTGGTGGATGTAAAAAACTGCGAAATCGAGCCGCAGCTGGTTTCGCGGGTCTAAGCGAAAGAAATATCCTACGAGTGACAAACAACGATGCGAAGTATCGCATTGACACTGTCAAATTTACAAATAAAGCTACCCCAAGGCCAGTAACCGCCAAGACCATTCAAGGTCAGCATCAAATTGACCTGATGAACTTAAGCAAAGAGGCTGTCAACTACAACAAGCGCGTGTATAGGTATGTTTTGAGCGTAATGGATATTTTCAGTAGGTATTTGTGGTTGCGGCCGCTGCAAAAAAAGTCAAGCGAACATGTTAGTAGA
>JAHPZR010010161.1:20000-32391 GCA_019787425.1 Platygyra sinensis
GTACAACAAAACATTTAATGACTGGCCCTCGGGAAACAGTGAATTTTGTTTCCCCGAGACCGGGGAAAACAAAACTCATCTAGGGAACTGGTCAAAACTACTATACTCGAACAGGACCCACCTTTGGGGTAGGAGGGGACGTTCTCAAAGACACCACCTATCTTCGAATATTACCAACAACATTTTATTGGCTTTTAAATTTGAGTTGACGCATGAATATTCAGCTAGCAAAAGTCGGCATTCTTAGACAAACAAGAAGAGTGTGGTTTGAATCTCACTGTAATTTTTTACTGCTGGATACAGGGGTGGCTATGCAATAAAGACACCATCTTTTGACGTTTAGCGAGGGGGGTGCAGGCAGACACCACCAACTATTTTGTGGGTTGGTGGGTCCTGTTCGAGTGTAGTAGTTTTGACCACTTTCCCAGTAGTGACTGCCTAAAGTGCGCGGTGTTATGTTACACATTGACACATTTGGCCGTTTGAGAATTTAAGCGCTACAAGGCATTGTTTGGAATTTAAAATGAAAGAAAATGTACTCATCTGGCCTGGTTTCTGTCGTCCATCTGGCCTATTTCATCGCTGCGACAAACACGTAAAAACGAAATTTTAACCGCTGTGATGACGCAAGTCGTTGTCGATAAGAGTATAGACAACGATAAACTATATTCGTTAATTCGTTTGTTAATTTTACCACAATTCAGACTCAGCAATTGTGGTAAAAATATAAATGAACATGCAAATGATGGGGCCGGTGGCCATAGCTTTAGCTTTGCCTGGATTTAATGTCCTTCAGTGGACGTTCGGTGTCTCCAGGAGTATTTTTCTTCGGAGTTTGATGGATCATTTTATCTAACGACTTTCTACTTTAAGCGAAAAAAATTAAGAAACTCTATCGATTCGAAGTTTCAATTTTTTACAATTCCGTTATTTTTAGCTCTTCGTTTATCTGTGCGGCGGTCTCAAAAGCCTCTTGAAGGGTTGAGTTTTATGAAAATTTAAATAGCTTGCGAAAACAGCCGTCCTTCTCCGTCCCGGCCCGAGTGGCGTTTCGCGAAACGCCATTCGGGCCGTGAGCGAAGAAGGACGGCTGTTTTCGCAGGCTACATTTTAAATTATTTGCGCAACAGACCCATTTCTACAAATATGATGATGGCTCTGTTCACTCAGCTTCGATATTTTTAACAATAAACCCCTGTAGACCGTGCTGAATTACGTGCTCCAAGTTTTCAAAATCAGGGTAGTTTTCTACACGCTCCATCTCTGAAAAGATGTCGCTAACCCTCAATTTTTTTCGTTTCTAACACAAGAAACTCATTATCTGACTGCGGTAAAAATTTTTAAAAAATCGCGCGAACGTCCTTACAATATTAACTTGGGACGCCTCCACTCTTTTTTTACTTACTTACTTTTAGTAGTTGTTTTGTGATTGCCAAGACCTAACTCGAAATTTGAATTATCGAATATTGAATGGAGTTTGATTTATTTACTCTATCTATTTTTGTCAATTTCAATTACACAGATGGTAAAAATTCGTCCCATTCTTACATTAAATGGTAACAACATTATAATTGCTTAGTTTCCACGATATGGTTCCGTTACTATTCCATTATTCCTGCGTCAACTGAATATCCCAGGCTTTCTTTCTGGTTTTTAACACAGTCTCATCGTAGCAGGCCACATTATCAATGCCCCAGTTAGCACAAGAAATGTCAGTTGATTGTGATTAATAATGCTTACACTTTTTCTTGAATGTGTAGATGGAGCGCTACGTTGTTTTTGTCTTCACACTGCTCTGCATTTACGTGACCTTCTCCTATGCTGAGGAAACCAAAGAGATGACAACCTCAGAGTCACAACCAAATATTGTATGTATAGGCACCATTAAATCAAAATCACTTCACAGCTTATAAGCGAATGGCGTTATGATCATCGGCTCCATGTTCGTGCGTGTGCTTTCTTTCGAGTGCTGTACATTATTACCGGGCGGACTTTCTAGTGTCGAGGCAGCTTATTTATTGTAGACTGGAGCGGATGAGATGCTTGTCAGTGAAGTGAAGAGTGATCATCGCAGTAAATTTTCCAATTTGAGCAATTGGAAAGAAAAAGCCTGAAAAAATCAGGGCTTCAACCGGATTCGAACCCGTGACCTCCTGAAAAAAAAATCAGGGCTTCAACTGCGATGATCACTCTTCACTTCATCTACAACCGCAGTACAAAATGTGAATTATTTCATACATACTTCACATGCTTGTCAGTGTTGATGGAATTTAAAAACCTTGCAGATTTTTCATACGTTTTGCGACGTGTTGTGTACCCTCTTCTCTTCGACCAGACAAAAAACATCGCCGAGATTTAGGTCTGAGCGGTTTTTCATTGCCGCGCTATTCGGTAAACAGTTTCACCTAAATTTATGGAGCTTTGTATGGAGACGCCATGTTGGTGCCCTTCCGAGGGGCACCAACATGGCAAACCATGGCAACATGGCCGCCGGAAACCAACAGAGACATCTGTCACTGAGTTTTGCCGCTGAAACGAAAAATTATTACTCTAGAGTTCTAAGAAATTGAAAGTAATATTTCTTCTAGTGCAAGAACTGTTCAGTTACCCAAAACTGAAGCGATAACTGCTCTTTTGACCTACGCGTGATCCTTCTCGGACCACCATTTAATGTCACGCAACGCATAAACTTGGAAATTCAAATGTCCTCTATAAGAAAATGAGGAAACCTATCGAGCTTAAACGTCGTAAAACGACAAGTTTTGATAAGGTCTAATTTCTGATGACACTAAAACGCCAGTAGGATATCTAATTTGTAATTTTGGAAAATAATGACGTCACATGAAAACAAAGAATACCGGTCCTGTACGACCCTCTGTTTACATAGGAAAAGAGTTCAACTCCCACAGGATTGTTTTGGTTCACCACCGTGTCCCCGTTTAATTGGAAGTGAAAATGCCCTGCAGCTGTTACCCCAAAGCCAAGGCGATTCAAAGTCGTGTTTGTAAACAAAATAACTGTCCTAGTTTTGATAATAAAAGCACGTCGCCTCGAATACCGATGGAACAAGCATCGTTTGTGTCGATTTATACGGCCAGTATAAAACAAGGATTGAGAGCTGCGGGCTGCGGGCTGCGGGCTGCGGACTGCGGACTGCGGACTGCGGACTGCGGACTGCGGACTGCGGACTGCGGACTGCGGACTGCGGACTGCGGACTACACTACGGACTGCGGACTGCGGACTGCGGACTGCAGACTGCGGACTACGACCTGGGTATAAAACACGGAGTTAGGTATAAAACGCGGACTATGTTCTTATTGACTGAGTGGGAGGGCCGGACAGGAAAATATTTGGCTCGAGGTCAGGGCGTACGGACCTCGCTGCGCTCGGTCCGTACGTCCTGACCGAGAACCAAATATTTTCCCGTTCGGCCCGACCTTACTCAGTCAATAAGCATTTTATCATATGACCTCTTATACTGTGGAAAATTCTGTTTGAACTTAAATAGAACACGATTACGTAAGATCAGACGGCCGCCCGCGCGCTAAACAATTACATAAAAATTTCTACAACAGAAATTTGTCATTTATTTCTTCGCGTCGAACGCCAGTACAAGAAACTCACAATTCATCGAAAAACAGGACTCATTTTTCATTTTTGGTTTTCAATTGTAATTCGTGCTAAAAAGCGGCCAACAGAAAGTTGACATAAAGCTGTCAAAACTATGTCAAAGCCATCAAAAGGTCACACTTCACTGAAATTGTTTAAGTCTTCACCTGAAGACTCACAAAAATGTCGGTGTCGTTTCAAGCTTTTTGTCGACCTCTTGGATTCTCTTGGATTCTGGACAACCAGCAACTGAAAATTAATGACACAGATGTTGGCTCCTGCAAACATTGCCAGGGTTTGCTGGCTTTGCTGGTGTAGTGGAAATTAATTACACGGTTAAACGCAAGCGAGTTTTATTATCTGGATGAACTGTGTGGTAATGAACTTGTGTTCGTACCCAGTTTTGTCTCTTCAAACAACACTGACGTAGAAACTACAGAGCAGTTTATCCAACTGCACACAAGGTATGTTTGTGATTTTTCTGGTTTAACCAACTTCTCCCAGAAACGCTGTAAACTCGAAGAAATCATTTATATCGTACTTTGCTTTCTTCTTCGCTTTTCTTGCTTTTGACCCACGATGAACTCTTTGATGCCTTCCAAGGAAAGAAGTTTCGCCTCAAGACTGTTGGCTTATTCCAAAAGTTAATTATCGATCGGACAGTTTATCAAAAAAAGTTGTTCAAGTTCCTTGACCGTTTGTTTGCTTGTTGGCTTCTGAGAAATTTGTGAGCTTCTTCATTTTCGAGGAGTGTTAAGTTTCTTTCTTTGTTTTTGGAGTGAGTTGGCGACTGAAGTAGTTCTGCATGGGACAATTCACCTGGATAGTAAAATTCGCGCTCAGAATGTTCACTTTTATGACTCATTTTGGAGAAGATTTTGCCGTACTCGTTTCTAGTAGGGCCGTACTCATTTCTAGTAGGGCCGTACGTGTTTTTCCGGCCCTATCACTTCAACGCGTACGGCCCTCATACGGGACCTTTTCTCTTATGGTTTTCCAAGGAAATTGCGCGCGGGGCCGTACGGGTCATATGGTAATAGGGAACTTAAGCACCGACGACGGCGACGCCAGGGACGACGCCTAGTAAAAAGTGAATTTAAATTTTACTCTCGAATTTCGTAAGTAATTAAACCCGTTCAGAGCGCAAATCTGTTTAAACACCTGCTCAAACTAAATGTGCAAAGCCAACGATCAGTTACATAAGGAAATCCAAAATATTTGCCGTCGTGGCGTACGTTCTCCACAATACGCAAAACTTGGTCATTTCACGTTGTAGTTTGGCAGAGAACGGTAACGAAATGTACAAAGATTTATAACGCACGTGCACAGCTATTGTTCTGCTGATTAAATCTTTTGTTTGGTGACGTTCCCGTTGCCGTTGCCGTCGTGGTTTGCTTAAGTTCCCTAATAAGAATTACGGACTGGGTATAAAACACGGACTCGGGTATAAAACGCGGACTGTGAACTAATTGCGGCCTACCGACTGTAGTCCGTTTTTTGCCGATCGGTCGTAACTGATATCAGATAATACATGAATAAACGAGAACAAACCCTCTCGTATGCACGTGCTTTGCGATCAATTCGTTTGTTTCGCTCCTGCTGGCTCAGGCACAAAATGCTGTCCCTAGAATTTTTGCTTTTTTAACATACCAAACCTACCAAAGTCGATCACACTCTTTAATCTACTATTACTACTAGTATGAATATATCAATATATTTTTTATTAAATCTGTTTCTCACAACATTCCCTATTAAGTCTCCGGCGATTTGACGGCTAGTATTAGCGGCTCGGTCTATTGACGCTTTAAAGTGCACACAAAAGTACCAGCTACGCAGATTCGCCTTTACCATTATCTATGATCGCCATTTTCGCTAACAGGTCGGTTAAAATAGATCGCTGGATATTTTGTAGAGGAAAACTTAACCCGTGAATTAGGAATTGTTTCTAAGACAGACCATGTTACAAGATCTTGGAATTTGTTAAGTATGAGATCCATTACAACGCAGGTATGTTAAACTAAGCTGTAATAGACAACTGTAAATATGTTGCAGGTACTATGCGCAGATGGCTCTTACTGCCCAGACGGTAATCGGTGTTGCCCAGGTAGAGAGATTATCTCGTTTGTTTGTTGTGATTATGGACCTTTCGCAACTTGCTGCCCCGATGGTTTAACTTGTTGCCCTCCCGGATATCGGTGCACAACTGATAGATGTGCGCGTTTGACGGATTCATCTGTATTGCGAGAGAAGGCCAGTCTGTTAGTTAATAGTACAGCTGGTATGGACCCAAAGGTTAGCAAACTCATACCTTCACAACAAGTAGAAATATCGTCGAAGAGAAATGTTTTCATCGGCACCTCTGGGAACGTTTTCTCCCCTGATGAAAAATATCAGTGTCCGGATGGAACAAGCATTTGCGAGCTATCTTCTGGAATATATGGCTGCTGCCACCTCGTCAGAGGGTATGTACACTTTTGGAAAGAGAACTCGTGTTTTCTTGCCGTTTGTTGTTTTTTGTTGTTGTTTACTAGATTATTCATCGATATCTTTCTTTCTGAGATATGTTTGGCATATCTAAACATTTATTTATTGTGTGGGATTTCCACATTTTGTCATCGCCAGCAAAATTTAATTAATCAATTAATTAATTTATTTATTAAATCCATTTTGAAATCACTGGTTATACTTGCAATCTGATTGGCTCTCAGGAGTGCGATTTATTCACGAATCGCACTATTTTTTGCTCTAAATCGCACCTTTTTCTCAGCCAATGAGAATGGGGCAGTAAAACAAAAACAACCAATCAGATTTCAAGGTTAGTTTGATGTAACCAGTAAAATTTTAGGAAAATGAATGACAAAAAGCCCCTATGTTGCGAATTTTGCAACTACAGGGCAAAACTTTGTTATTGTTGTCTTTTCTTTTTCAAGACAATTGACAAATTTAATTAATTACAGTTTCTGAATAATGATTACGAGCTCCTTCAGGCTGAAGACCTTCTTTACAAGACGTTTCCAACATTCAGTGTCCATTTTGACGAATATTTTGGCATTGTTTCTTCAACATCTGCTCAAGATTCGTGTGATACCGAGTTCAGCAAAACATAAACGAACGAAAACCACACAACAACAAATTCATAGCCATCTCAAGAAGGTACATGTTTCCAGGTTCGCGGTAGTTTCAAACGAAGCAATACAAGAGCTCAACTCTATCGCTGTGAATAATCATACGTAGTCTTTCGACCCGCTCCACAAAACAGTGAATGAACGCCATCTTGAAAAATATATCTTGAAACAAACGGCGCCGCACGAACTTGACACGGGTCCCAACTATAAAGTTGTAGGCAGAGATCACAAAAAGAAGCAGAGATACTAAAGAGCCTGAATCCCGTAAAATCATGCAGAGTGCCTTTGAACGGTATTTAAAAGAGAAAACTATCCACAGCTGGGCATCGTGCAGTCGAGGGAGTTTCACAACTCAAAAGAAAATTATCCATCGCAGAATTACACCGGTTGCACCCTCAAATTCCTTCTCTAAAGACAACGAGAAGTCTCAGCCTCAACCACAAAAGAAAGGAAGGTCTTCCATCATTGATTCAGGCGAAGAAAATCGAACTTTGATGCATGAAAGAGACTATTTTCGTTCTCACTTCAGAACTACTTGTTTGTTTGTTATGTTTGAATGAGATTTTCGTCACATGACATCGTTTTGCCATACTAATGAATGTCAAAGCATTTCCGGTTCCGCTATTAACTTTCATTTTAAAGCGTAAAATATTGCATCATAATCTGAATTTTCTTTACTTCAGCACGCCAAAATCAGTTTTGGGGGTCAGGGTATAAATTAAATGAATTTACATTACCTTCACCTCTAGTGTGAGTTATAAGGAACAGACATTGAAGAAAATAATGTAATTATCTAACCGAGGGTAAGTTGCAGCTATCAACTGATTTTCACTGTAAGTGCAATTGAAATATAGCCATCAAATAATACTGACTTCCTAAACCCGTACAAATGCACCCGGTCATGCATGTCTTGCTCACTACTTCAAACTCGACTTCATCGTCTCTTTCCGTGTCCGAATTGGCCTCGTACTTATCTTGTTGTTGTATGTCCTGTACCTGCACTTCAAAGACATCAAGGTCATCGGTTTTCGAAAGTTAAACTGACTGCTTGCAGCCCATCGATGCCAGGGGAATGATCTGACTGCTCAATGGTTTCAGTGACAGGACTAGGCGTTGATGAGTTGTCAGAAGTTGCTGGCTCCGTATTAAACTTCACATAGGAATGTTCTGTTTGGTTGGGCTTAGAGTAGACAGCTGGTGGTAAAGATCCAGCTTTATCTTATTAAGTTGTTTCGCTTCTTTCAGTTCGATATCGCACAGGTCGAAAGTTCTCCATCCCGGCAGTCCTTCATCACGACTCAGTCATCTTGAAGTTCTTTTGCCATTGTTTGCACCTAGACTACCACTGGAAGAGCCATGGTTGAGACTGCTAACAAAGGCATGGAAGTATCAGGGACGGGATAATATAATAAGACTTGTCACGAGTGAAATACTTTGCAGCCCACGTCGTAATTCTTTTTTCATAGTCTTGGGCGTAGTTCAAAGTACTGAATGTTTCGTGCTTAAAGTGTGAAACCGCGTGTAATTTTTTCCACCTGCGTTGCCAGAAGTGTCAAAAGCTCAACTTGGTCAATGAACAAAGGATTTATAGAATTGACTTTTTTAATCAGTCTGTTCATTCCTTTACGTAACAGGGTGAGAGAATCTTGGGTTTTCTTCGAATTGTACTCTCTGGACCATTTGTTTCTCTTAAAAAATTGAAGCGCTCCTTCACACTGGCCACTGTTCTTTGCACCTTGCTACACTGAGACTTTGTCGACGTTCTCTTTCGCTTCCCTCAATGTTACCTTTTACGAAGGTGTGCCGTGCCTTTTTCGTGTATTTCAAAAGGTCATGAAGACATCCAAGGTTTTTAAGAAATGTAACTGTTTTTTTTTTTTGAAAGACGGCTTACGACCTTAGTAGCTTAACTGGGTCACGCGTGACAGGTAATTTGCCGAATTCAGTAAATATGTCACTGGATCACAACAAAAACAACAACATTGACTTTGTTTTGAATATACAGAAAAAAAGTTTGTATCCCGCAGTTAGCAAAGCTATTCTAGGCGGGCTACTTAAACTGACACTGTGTAAGTATCACACTCACACACACACACACATACACGCACACCCACACAATTAAATAAAAACATGAGCGAGCAAATAAAAATAAATAATAAACAGTAAATAATAGTAGTGATAATTATATTAAAGGTTATAACTAAGCCAGTCAAACAAGAGATTCTTAACAGGTCAAGGCAAGAGACTATATAGTCTCTTAGTCAAGGAGAAAGCTAATCAGTTTAAATACAAATATAAGCTAGAGAGGTCAAGGTAGCGCAAGCACAACATTCGTCTCCTCAGTTTCAAGAATTTTCACGCAGCGGGACAGGTGAAAGTCTCGAAACAGCTTCGCTGCTAGGACGAAAACTTTGTTCCTTTTATTAACAACAATCGTATTCAGTATAACAATAGAATGTCACTTAACAGTTAACTTTTCATTTATCAGTTAACTACTAATTTTTGGGCCAAATACAAGTTAACTACTATTTTTTGGGCCAATTGTCAGTTAACTGTTAACCCCATTAGCACCCTCTGTATTGCCTTAAAAGGTCCTCAGCGGCAGCTTTTGTGGAACCTTTAAGAAAAAAGTATAAAAGGAGATGTTTTTTTGGAATTGGTATCCAGTCTTAACGTTTCTGCTCCTTTTGCCTGTAAGGACTCTACGAACTCGCTTCCGGCGAAACAGTGATTTTAAAGTCTTTTGAGTGTTTTATAAAATTGCAGGTTCACAAAAACAGGGCCCGGTTGTTCAAAACCCCAATTAGCGCTAATCCCCGATTAAATATGCTAATCCACAATTAAAATTTAATCTGCGATTAGATTGCGTTGCTCAAAGCCCGATTAACGCTAATCTGACTCTAATCGGTGGGTTAAATTTAATACCCTTCCGAAGGAAAATTAATAATGGTAATTGAACTGAGTGGAGTGCAATTTGGTCTGAAATCATACGCATGATTTCAAAATCGAACGAGCCATTCTCGTCCCCAGAGCCCACGATCCTTCTGGCCTGTGGTTGGGATCGAGAGCTCTGGTTTGGTCCGAAACCGAAAGTCCGCGATTCACGGACTTCCCGTCAAATCTAACAAATCTGATTGGTTGAGAATGCGAAACGAATACTCTGCGCATGCTCAGAAAATCGAGTCCGGCCAGAGCTCTCGATCCCAACCACAGGCCAGAAGGATCGTGGGCTCCGGGGACGAGAATGCGAACGAGCGCGCAGCGCGAGTTCGATTTGAAATCACAAGTATGATTTCAGGCCAAAATTGCACGACACGAAGTTCAATTACCACTTTATTAAATCCATTTTGAAATCGCACAATTTTATGGCCTTAAATTTTAGATTTTGATGCATTGTTCGAAGCCGAGCCGCGCAGGTTTGTTAGAAATAGCGGAACCGGAAATGCTTTGACATTCATTTAGTATGCAAAACGATGCCATGTGACGAAATCTCATTCAAGCATAACAAACAAACAAGTAGTTCTGAAGTGAGAACGAAAATAGTCTCTTTCATGCATCAAAGTTCGATTTTCTTCGCCTGAATCAATGATGGAAGACCTTCCTTTCTTTTGTGGTTGAGGCTGAGACTTCTCGTTGTCTTTAGAGAAGGAATTTGAGGGTGCAACCGGTGTAATTCTGCGATGGATAATTTTCTTTTGAGTTGTGAAACTTCCTCGACTGCACGATGCCCAGCTGTGGATAGTTTTCTCTTTTAAATACCGTTCAAAGGCACTCTGCATGATTTTACGGGATTCAGGCTCTTTAGTATCTCTGCTTCTTTTTGTGATCTCTGCCTACAACTTTATAGTTGGGACCCGTGTCAAGTTCGTGCGGCGCCGTTTGTTTCAAGATATATTTTTCAAGATGACGTTCATTCACTGTTTTGTGGAGCGGGTCGAAAGACTACGTATGGTTATTCACAGCGATAGAGTTGAGCTCTTGTATTGCTTCGTTTGAAACTACCGCGAACCTGGAAACATGTACCTTCTTGAGATGGCTATGAATTTGTTGTTGTGTGGTTTTCGTTCGTTTATGTTTTGCTGAACTCGGTATCACACGAATCTTGAGCAGATGTTGAAGAAACAATGCCAAAATATTCGTCAAAATGGACACTGAATGTTGGAAACGTCTTGTAAAGAAGGTCTTCAGCCTGAAGGAGCTCGTAATCATTATTCAGAAACTGTAATTAATTAAATTTGTCAATTGTCTTGAAAAAGAAAAGACAACAATAACAAAGTTTTGCCCTGTAGTTGCAAAATTCGCAACATAGGGGCTTTTTGTCATTCATTTTCCTAAAATTTTACTGGTTACATCAAACTAACCTTGAAATCTGATTGGTTGTTTTGTTTTACTGTCCCATTCTCATTGGCTGAGAAAAAGGTGCGATTTAGAGCAAAAAATAGTGCGATTCGTGAATAAATCGCACTCCTGAGAGCCAATCAGATTGCAAGTATAACCAGTGATTTCAAAATGGATTTAATAAAATCGCTAATCGGCAGATTAATATATATTGAAATAAATTGTCCGACGACTTGTTGTTTAGCCTTCCTTGCTTGAGACAAAGACGAACACTAATTTATCAATATAACAATAGCATACTAATTTACAGCAATCAAAGTTTGGCAGACCCTCAATTGAATACAACACAAACCTCATAGAGACGGATTTACGGAGGAAAACGAATTCTTATCACGGCTCTTCTTTGCACTTGTTCCCTGGGATGCCTGTGGCAGGCCACGGTAGGGTTTGCCTGGGGTTTCTTTTCCATGGTTGACGCAAAACGACAAATTTGATTGACAATGAAATCCACGTGACAGCTGAAACTATTTGTATTTCCAAACATACTGCGAATCTGCGATTCTGGCAAGGACTGTAATTTCCAAGCATACTGCGATTCTGGCAAGAAACGTTGTGCGATTCTGCGATTCTGGCAAGAAGAGGAAACAAAACAAAAGGTAAGACATTTTAGAAGGCATTTCCACAGAGCATATTCAATTGAACATCATCCGTTCTGTGTCATGCAGTTCACTGGCACTCAGCCTGCCGAATGAGCCAACGAGTTCAGCAACCGAACTTACGTGTTCATCCGGCCTACGTGTCTAATGCTTAGGCTAACCAAGAGCTTTAAAGCAACTTAGACACACGATATTCATTGCATCAGTGTATTCGCAAATCAACTAGTTCAAGCTTCGAAACCGAAATTTTCGCAGGTTAATCCATCAGTCGGACAATCATGATGCTACGTATATGTTTAAAGTCAGTTTTGTGTAATCCTTGTTGACATTGAGCTTACCCGTTTATCAGAATGTATATGTAAACAGTGTTTGCGAAAAGGTTTATTCCATTCGATGCTTATTTTATTTCAGTTTTCCACTGTTAACATTTATGAATACAAAGGGAAAAATTTGTTCAGAAGAATTGCTCATACTTCTGATGGATCGAAACTTTAATCGTTTCGCTTTCTCGAATAAACAAGCACGCATTATCAATGGGAGTATACCAGCTGCGTTCCGGTGCGGTACGTTTTTCTCTCACAAAAATTCAGTTTTGTCTTCAAAAAATTGAAACCTTGCGTTACCATTCGTGTCTCAAGATTTTCTGGCAGTTCTCAAGGTAA